>CABFOW010003053.1:64695-84053 GCA_902141385.1 Timema californicum | reverse complement strand
TAAGCGCTGTACCGGTCGTGTTATAAATTGTGTTAACAATAGTTTATACATATTGTGTATTTCGATCACTACTCTACCCAACTAATAATAATAATAATAATAATAATAATAACAATAACAACAACAATAACAACAACAATTAAAATTTCACGCTCTATTTAACCGGTAATTGCCACAAGAATTAAAAGACAAACTAAAATAAAATTACTAGACTTTTTTTTCTTACATTTGATTATGAAAAGAGAAATTTTACTGTAATCTTTGGGGAAGTATTGTTGAAAGTGATTGATAATATTTTTATTAATAATAATAGTAGTAATTAATAAATAATAATTATTTCCAAATATGGTGACAAAAGTTATTTTTAGACAATGTTGGCATTACTGATACCTTCTGCTAGCTGTCAAAAAAACCACAAAAGTGGTAAGTCCACTATATAAGTTAGTTTGGGTAGACATTGTTCTTTTTGTCTTTACCTTTAAACATTTTTATTATCTTGTTCAAATACATCTTTTACCAATGTTCGTTGTTTCAGGGAGATACATTTCTTAGACTGAATTTATCTATAAGGAAAAACACTTTTCACTTTATGGGGTAATTGTAAGATATTTGGAAGAAGCTATAGGAAAGTTGGATGGAAACATATAAAAGGGACGAACACAATATGGTTTTTTTCTGGTTTCCTCTTTAGGAAATTTCATAGCGCGTTTCACACTCCTTCCTGATGAGTTCCAATAGAATGAAACCTAGGTCGAGGAATTGGGCGGTAACGATCAATTTTCTTTAAGAGGCAACCATTACATTACCTTTTGGTCCAATGGCAGCAATGTAAAGTGTGAACTGTGTTCTTCTTTTCATTGTAAAAGCCATATTGTGTTTGTCTCTTTTATATGTTTCTATCCACCTTTCCTGTACCTTCTTCCAAATATAATACAATCAAACTGAGTTTCAAAATTTGAAGGTATATTGGAGATTCAGATTTGTAAAATGGTGTGTTCGACCCAACTTTAGTTTTAAGACATATTTGAGGTTGTAGGCGGTGTAAGTTATGTAGCACTCCATTAGTTTACTAACCTAGCACTTCATTAGAAATACTTGATCAAGTACGGTACTAAATTCTGGTGGCGAGTTTAACACACATTACAAAACATTTTCATTCAGAATAATTTGATCAAAGTCTTTCATTCGGATGAATAGCCTTTTAAAAATTCCTACCTTGGGTATAATGTGGCCTCCCCTTTCCCAGTGATGAATTAAAGGGCGGGGGGCTGGGTGTTGTGTCTCTTCTAGATTTAAGTTAGTTTATAAGTTGTGTGCTGATATAATCAGTCGGTTGAAAAAAAAGTGCACGTTTAGTACCTTGAATAAAATATAGAGTTGGGGTCTAATCCACGATTTTATGAATACAAATCTCCAATTTACCTTCAAATCTCATATCCTAATCAAAATCTTGGGAAAAAAGATGAACGTAAGAGCAATATATATTATATAAATCCATTATAACATTACTACATTGAGTTAAGTGTTAAATTACTGGTTTGGGGCCTGGTTGTTAAGTTCGTCCTTAACCACCAATACGCGGTATTGGAGCTCTAAACAAATCTCATCTGATTTTTTTCCCCCCAAATATTCTTAAGGGTCCAAGGATCTTATCCCTAAATATGAATAAATAGTATCGTAGATTTTCCTTGAATATCCTTCAGGATCGAAAGCGCTCGTAGCTAGTTTTATATTGTTGGTACATGTTTACCTAACGCTTGCAGGTGATGGTGCTCATTTGTCAAAGGAACAAATTACTGAACACGCTCCTTCAAACCCTGCGGTTCCAGCAGAGCATGGCTGCCGAGGTGTGGGGCAACGACAGCTTCTCAGAACTCCCTCAACTTGCCCCCTCCCACATCAGCGTCCTTAGAAAACGGGACAAGTGTCCCATCACCTGCCTGACCGACATGGTCGAACACTTTGTGGGGAACTTGAGCGAGCTCACCTCGGTGCTCGGCCCGTGTCTTTCAAACGAACAAATTGGCGAGGTTTGATAATTATCTGATTATCTACTTATAGATTAAATGTAGTAAGAAAAAGTCAAGAAGGAACTTATAGACACTAAAAATCTAGTTGTTTGCAGCCAACATTGATAACATTTTATCATATTATTACTAAATCCAGCAAAGGAAGTAAAAATCAATGGAAAGGAATTCGAAAAGATGGAAGATTTCTGCTATCTAGGAAGTAAGATTACTACAAACGGTAAAATACAGGAGGAAATAGGACAAAGGATATTGAAAAATGGACATTTCTACACAATGCGGTGAGAATGGCTCTGAACTGAACTACACATTCTCCAAAGACAAACAACCTTCCTTGCCCCTCCCCTTCAACCCTCAAAAACAACAGGACACACTACAACGGCGAAAAATGTACAAAGAACGAACAACAAATACAAAACCAATATAAATAATGAACTATATCCAAAAAACACTAGTTCGGGTTATACGCTTACAGGCGGTCATGTTTGGCAAAATTATATCTTTATTTTTATTCCCTTCTCCATATTTGATATTAGTTTGGTCTTTTATGATATGTTTCAGTGTTATTATTGTTTGGTCTAAACCTAAGTTGGTAATCGATTATTTTGATATTGCTTTTTGTAAGACTCGAAGGTAATCATATTTATATATCTTTTTTGAGAGTACAAATAACACAAAACACTGGATTACTCCATCTATTGTTTTGTGTTATTTGTACTCTCTTCTTCTCTGTGTTTGATAAAGGCAACATTGCCGAAATATTATTTGATATATTGGGTTTGATATTACTAAGCATGAAATGTTTTGTGCGTATTTATATTTGATTATTCTCTGAATATGTCAACAAATAGTTAATTACACAATATGAACGAAAAATATAGACAGTTTTATCCTAGGTTTTTTTTAATGAACACAAATTTGACTTGTATTTTGGTAAATAATAACATCGTTTTCAGCTTATAATATCATCGCTTTTTGAGAAAAATAACCTAAAAATAACCTCACCTTTTGCAGGTCTTGTGTCCAGGACTAATAAAATATTTTTTTATAATGTTTAACTTAATAATTAATATTTGACTTAATAATTTTTAGCATAATTAACTAGCATATTATTCACTTGGATTGCTATTCAAAATTTGCAAATTTTATTTGCTTTGATTTGATATATGATTCAAACTCAAATACCTGATTTACAGATGTATATTTATAGTTATTGATAATATTANAAAATTTGCAAATTTTATTTGCTTTGATTTGATATATGATTCAAACTCAAATACCTGATTTACAGATGTATATTTATAGTTATTGATAATATTAATTGATAATATTACTGAAGGTGGTGAAGGGGAGGATGTAGAGGACACAGGAAAGACTAATGATTTTTTTGCAGTTTATATGTCAAAACAATTTTTTGTCCAACATGAATCAAATATTGCTCCGGTAGAAACAAAGGGATTAATTTTCTTCACATGGTGATTTCAATAGTGGTTGAATGAATATCTGTCGTGAGCGTACCAGAATTATATGACAAACTTTTTAAATAAAGAGGAAAAGTTGTCATTAAATTCCAGGGCACCCTTGACAGTGTGAAGATAACTAAACTCTTTGTTTCTACTAGAGAAATATTCGATTTATTTAGAACAAAAAAGGTTTCGATGTAAAAATGGCAAAAAAACACTGGCCTTTTCTCACGACCCCTACATCCCCACAAATGTACGAAGCTTAGAAATTTCAAATTCAAATATATCTCAAATCCAGATTTGATTAAACTTAGATTGAAATTCTTATTTAAATGTCAAATATTTTAATAAAATTTAACTTTTAAAAAAGTTACTATTCAGCTATTATTTGACTCGGCCATATTATATAAACTTGCGAATCTCAGTAATATTTGATTTAGATTTGATAACTTTTTTTAAATTATATCTTATTCTGGTTTGGTTAGAACTATCTTCATTTTACATCTGGTTTGGATTTGAGTTAGATAGCAAAAATGTTGATTGAATTCTAAATTGTAAAAACTTGGATCCACTCGGACGCTAAAATATTCGCTGCCATAGAATGTCGAGGGACCCTAATTCCTCTCTTATCTAACCCAAGGAATCTCACTTGGTCCAGGTGTACGCAAAGTTATGCGCCCTGCCTCAGATGAAAATCGCCCTTAGACTTCGACTAGGCAACAAAAGGGGGTTCTGGCTCGGAAAGAATCCATTAGTGATGAGTCCCCTGGGGAGGTACACCTTGGAGGTCTCTTACTGGTCGTCTCACAGCTGGACCTTGATAGTTAGTGGCACGGATGAACTGCTAGTGTTCAGGACGTTGAATCCCGGAGCCTTAAGGAAGAAAATTTATCTCACTGCTCCGAAAGTTCCAGGTTTGTGGTAGTAATTAAAGGAAAAAATAGCACCAAATGGCTGTATTACATTGAAAGGAGGTGGTAGTGAAATTCATTTTCCATACAGGGGCTCGTTGTTTATTTTAATTCACACCTCCCTTTGGTATTAGAGAAATTTGTCCTTTGTCATCATAACGAACAGCTCCCAGCCAATGGCCTCTCCACCGCCTCTTTTCCTCCCACCACCTCTCCTCTTTCCTCCACACTCCCTTCGACCATCTGTCCCTTGAGTAGCCTTTCCCTCTCCATTCGAGATTTGTAAAAATCTCAAAAAAGTATCTCAAGTACAATTTTGAAGGCCTTTATCCGTGATTAACCTCTAGACTTAGTCCAGTCTGTGTTTTACTATCTTCTGCTGAAGAAGGGGACTGATTTAGCACAAAAATTACATAATTATATGTTTTAATTGCAAACTTTGGCGCCTACAATTTTCTGATAAATGACATTTTAGCTCAGCCGGTAGCGTGTCTATCTATTGAGCTAAGGGTCCTCGGTTGGATCACTGTCATGGCCAAAAAAGTATCATTGTTGGATTATGGGTTTAGCCTTTCACAGTGATAAATCAATGGCCGGGAGACTGGATGTTGTGCCTGTACTAATCTTAAGTTAAATTATAAGGCATATAAAGCATGACAGGCCCAGCCAGTCAGTAGTGGAGAATATATGGCTTGAACAAAAAACTGACCACAGGCCGGAAACAGTAGTGGATGTAAAGTGAATCATAAAAATACTAATATTGACATCTCCAGTAAAAACTCCCCTCCATCGGAACCACACTCCATATGTCCGGTCATGAGTGTAAAAGTGTTTGTTTTATCGTTGGCAGGTATCGCCACCATCACTGTGCAACTGTTGGCCAAGCAACATGTGGGGCTGGATCGTCTCTTCACATTCAAATTGAATGTCCTCCCGAATTGAACAAATAAACCTTCTCTAACCCGGTAATTAAAATTAACTAGGGTTATGCAGGATTCCCGTGGGAAAAAATATCTCTCGTTCCCAGGCTGATTGTCTGGGACAGAAATACTACAATCTCGAAAATTTCAGGCATTGTTCTTTCATTCCTGATTATAGAAAACATTGGCTAATTCATAACATTTTTATGTTTGCTATTATTATTTGATATGTGATAGGTATTTATTTACGTTGTTTTGGTTAGTTGATTTATTTTATATCTCACTTAGGTATTCATTGAACAAATTAAATATTGCACAGTGTTTTAAGATAGTATTAGAAATAATTAATTATACATTTTTATTTCCTGTTCTCGTCCTGAATCAAGGGTTTTTAAAATTCTCTGTCCCAGTCTTGTCTCAAACTAAAGAAATCTCGATCTTGAACACCCCTTAAAAAAAAAGTAATACTATAATTCAATCCGTATTTATCAATTCAAAATTAACATAGTGAAGTGTAGGAATATATACCCCTATTTTGGTTGGAAGAACAATAGGAAAAATTCAAACGTTTTTCTTTGTGGTCAACATTGATAATATTTTACTTTTTTTAATGATGTTCATATTTATTTTGAAGGAGTAATAAATGATAAGGTTATATCTTATTGGTTATTATTTTTATTCCCTTCTTGTTTGATAGGAGATTTAGTCGTCTCTGATGCCGGCATATTTCAGTGATGTCACACCATATTCAGGTCTTATTTATAACAAAGATGATTTATTTTAATCCATACTAACGGAAAATTAGTGAATTTTTGAGGTGGTATATGGAAGAATCTCTTATAACACCTCAAAAATTCACAAACTTTGTTTTGATCCATCTCTGCTTATAGTTACAAAAATTTGTATTTATAAATATATTTAATATGGTTATACAAGCTTCTGTATTCTTTTTTTCAAATCAGGCAAAAGGAAATAATCAGTTATTGTAATCTATTTGCAATGAGATATCCTAAAATTGAATACAATTAATTCAAGTACCTACTCAGATTCTTTTGAGTTTTGTAAAAATTGTCAATTTATTATCAACTACTCAATCTCGAATTTTCGAGTAATTGCGCATTTATGACCCGCTTCAGTGGCCTAAGGTGTTACGCAAAATTCTAGACTGCCTAAGATGAAATCAGGGTTTGAACCCAGTAGGGTGTACTGAGTTTTTTTCTCCCTAATTGATTTTCCACTCTCCTTCCATGCAAATGCTGGTATATTTCCTTTAAATTCAACCTTTGTAATCTCTAATGCATTAATGTAATTAGTACATAGGCTTATATTACAGATTATCACTAACAATCCATTGTATTTAATTATAAATGTTTTATTTCCAGGAGTAAGGAGACTGAATTCATCAAGTTCTTGTAACTTAAACTGGCGCTCTACAACCAAGTAAATATAGTTCCAAACATTGAATCTAAATTTAAATATCTCTTATAGCCAACAATACTAAACCTATTTTTGTATTTTTGATAAAGGACAAATTTTATTGTTGCGTGATAATTTAACCAAACAAGAATGAATGGTTTAATTGTGAATTCTTATGTTAAACACATTACCTTCTTTTGCCAGGCAATTATTGTTATCCGTGAAGTTGGTTTTGTTTAACCTTTCATATTTGGTTTTATGTAAATTAGTGCTAAGATGTTGTATTTGATGTTAATTAGTAAAGTTGTGACACACACACTATTTCATTCCAAAGGCAAATTTATTTTGTTAATCGTTTTATGATTGAAAAAATATATTGTGATTATCTAGATAACTTAATTTACTAAAATCACTTAGAAAATGTTCCTCTTTTCATTGTTTAATTCAATAAAGGCATTTGGCACCCTGTTTCCTTTGTTCAAATATGTGGTTAATAATTGATTCTAATTTTTATAAATCAAGTTAGGTGCCGTACTCTTACAACATGTTATTCAATTACTTCCAATTTCTCTATATGGTTATTAATTTGTATATTCTGATTTGTATTTGTAAAAAGGTACAGGATGTAAACCTCTTGTAAAAATAATTAAAATTTTTAGGAAGAGTGATGGGAAAATCAGCCAAGAAGTTTAACACTCAATAACAAAGTGTGTTTGTTTATTTAGGACAAAATAGAAGATAAATACATAATTAGAACAAAATATAACAATATGGCGTGAAGCGCTTATCCTCTCAGATTTAAATAACTCTACTGAGATAAAGGAATTAATTGACATTACAATATCTGAAAATAGGAAAAGAAACATAGTTATAATCTGGTTGTCAGTACAACAGTAATATAAATCGCCATCATGGAAGTCTATGGTTCCTTCGGTTATAGCATTAAGTGCAAACAACGATACTACATCGCAACCTCTAACACACATCTAAATTTAGGCAATAATAATAAAAACAAATATGCGCCCTTAGATCTAAATAAATCAACATAACGTTGAACCAAAATAATAGAATAAGACGTCAGGCCAAGCCTCGAACCCAACACCTAAGTGCCCTGTGCTCTCAGTAAAATAGATAACTAGATAACTCCATATACACCAAATATGCAAACGATAACAAGAAAGGACGGGTGCTAAGCCCGAGACGCAGAGTTTGCCAAATCGTGGCCGAAAATATATATATAAAATTAAATATATATTATGTATATATAACAAAATGAAATTTTACAATTAGAATGAATTAAACCTCGTATGAGGAGAGAGAAAGCAAGCGCATTTGCAATGACCTATAAGACCCAAACAATAATTTAGACAAGATATCCCCTCTACGCTGAAAATGGAATTTTGAACATTAAATAGATCACTGCTCCTAGTCGCCGTCCTCACCTAGGTCAGTCGGTGGTATAATAAGTGACCATTGAAAACCCGCGTCCCAATATATACTCATTATTGTACCCCCAGAGAGAAGGGGCAAGGGAAGGAGGGGGTAAGTCGATAGAACAAACATGACATCAGAGGATGGATCTGGCAACAGGTAGATTATTCCAAATGGTCCTAGCGGTGGAAGTGATAACTTCGTCTGGCCATGTGGAACCTCATTCGTTTCCGGCCGGCCGCGGATCGAGCCCCGAGCAGTCAGTCGGTCGAAAGCTCCGCTCAGTCAGTTGCGCCAGTTGGAGAGTGAAGGTTAGAGCTCGTGCTCTTGTGTTTGAGTTCATCACGGGTGGCGGGTGAGTGTCGGCCCATTTGATATAACATTAACTTGTAACTCGTTATAAGGAAAGGTGGATAGAAACATAAAAAGAACAAACACAATATGGCTTTTACAATGAAAAGAACAACACAGTTCATACTTTACATTACTGCCACTGGACACTGAGGTGATGGCTGCCTATTGAAGGAAATTGATTGTCTCTTATTATAAACTAAGATAATGTAGAAACACTGTACAATGATGTAAAATAAGTGATAGTAAAGGAAGCCAACCTGAAAGGAAAGTTGGGTTAGGCTTAGGAACAAACACACGTCTCTCTTTATTTCTTTTTACACTTTTAACACTTCCCACTTCTTCAAACTTTCACAGTTGCACATTGTTCTATTCAGAACTATGCCACCTTTTTCATATAAAGATAAACATAAAACCACAAAGAAAGATAAGATATAGATCACATAATTATGTTTCCAGCCTGTGGCCGGATCAGTTTAGTTTAATGCCTGCATTTTCCTCTCTTTTTACACCATTCTTCTCCTTTCACTCACACACTTTCTTTTATCTGATCCTCTCTTACGGTCTTTTTCCTACATACTTCATTTCCAGAACTTCATGCTTAATTTATTTTAAATATAACTGAAAACCTACAGTGTTTTAAATGGTTCTAATAAGGAGGGATCACCAGCACAATTACCCTCGTTGATACTGGAGTAAAAATTGTTTAGCTAGAACACTAAAAAATAAACAAACACATTATTATGGACGAGCTTCATCAGGTCAAGAGAGCAGATATGTCTCTGTTTAAGGGGAAAAAATGGATATTTCCAAAAATTTAAAACAATGTGCAATCGCGAAAGTTTGAAGACATGGGAAGTGTAAAGATGTAAGAAGAAATAAAGAGAGAAATGTTTTTTTCTCTCTAGACCTGACGTAACCTAACTATCCTTTCAGGTTGGCTTCCTTCACTATCACTTACTTTACATTATTGTATAGTGTTTCTATAATGTCCTATTATACATTTCTAAGCCATTAGGCAGTAATTAATTGTATTATGATTGAAAGTATTTGAGTATTTTAGCTATGAATGTTTGTATTGTCGAAGTTGATACTTTGTTTGAAAATAAAGTCAAAGTTTCAAAGCTTTGCATGTTCCTAATCACAATTTAAAGCGATTAGTTCTTTTTTATATATTATTATTTATAGTTAGTATAGCTTTATAAATTAATATAATACTCTAAAATATTCCATTATTTAAAAGTTTTTTGAAAATTTGGCCAGTATTTTTGTTTTAAAAATGCTCTATTCTGAGCTGTGAAATAGATCTTGGCTTGATAAAATTTTGTATTTTATTGGTTCCTTAGAAATAATTTTATGGTTGTTTAGTATGTAATAGCTAAAATAAACATTTAGGTTAAAGTCATGTGTTGTTTGCAAATTAATAATATGCTTTTGATTTACTGGAATATTTAAATTACATGTGATATAGTAACTTGATTTATAATCTTAGAATAGAATGTGTTAGTTATGGTTGCGATATTCTACATATCATGAACCGTTTCCAACCTGTGGTTGGGTTTTCTTAGTAAAATCCTTCCATCTTCCACTCATTTGCACACTTGCTGTTATCTATTCTTCCCATCTCTTCCTTGGTCTTTCTTGGTCACTTCCTTACATACTTAATACCCATTAATCTTCTTGGAATCCTCTCCCCTTCCATCCTCATTACATGCACACCCTATCTTCCTTTATTATCTCATGTACCCCAACTATTCTTTATATATATGTGTGTGTGTGTGTGTGTGTTTTATCTCTCTTAAAATTGAAAAGAGTTCATTTCACAAACTCGCATGCCCGTGCTTAAAAGGGAAATTGAAAGCTTGGAAATCAATATAAGAACAGAGACTGGTGAACCTATACCATTCGAATTTGGAAAATTGTGCGTGAAACTTCATTTTCGACGCTGCTCAACATGAACTGTCCCTACCAAAGATACTACGTCAACCAGGCTGGAACAGGTATATCTTTGATCTACTACGGTGTTCCCTATCAACGAGGGCATGGGATAAGAAGTTTTTTCAGCGGCCTTTTCAAAAGCGTCGTACCGTTGCTGAGAAGCGGTGCTAAAGCCATTGGAAAACAGGCGCTTCATACAAGTATTGACGTGCTCTCCGACGTCGCCAATCAACGGCGTCCTTTCAAAGAGGCCCTACGGCAACCCGTCGGCGAGGCTGGAACAAATCTGAAACGCAAGGTTGAGCAAAAGATCAACAAGTTGATGACCGGCTACGGATATAAAGGGCGTCGTAAGAAGCAACGACGTCAGTCTTCTGTCGTCGCCCGACGTAAAAAGGTCAAGAAAGAAGCTGTAGATATTTTCAGTTGAAATGTCGTTTCCACACCCCCAGTCCTGCGAGTGTGCCACCAGTGAACTAGATCTCTTTTTCGTGCCACCCACTCAAACCAGTCCTGAAAGCGGACAATGGCTCCAGTACAAACCTGTCTCTTCCCTTACCGATGATTCGCCCATATAATTTACCGTTACCGATCAAGGCGAGTTCTATATAGATCTTTCAAAGACCATGCTCTATCTCAGGGCGGCTATCATGAAACCCGACGGTGGCGCTTTCACCGAGGTGGATCAAATCGCTCCCGTCAACAACTCGTTGCATTCACTATTCTCACAAGTGGATGTTTTGGATGTTTTTTTAAACCAAAAATTAGTCTCACCGCCCAGCAACACGTATGCCTATAGAGCGTACATCGAGACCCTGATCAATTACAACAGGGAAGCCAAAATAACGCATTTGACTTGCGGTATGTGGTTCGCAGACACCCCCGGAACCTTTGAGGAGGTTAACGCTGGCAACAAGGGGTTTGAGGCTCGTCGCAGTCTCACCGCAAAAACAAGATGGTGGATCTTTTGGGGTATCTACGTGGTGACGTGTTTAACTAAGAGAAATACCTTTAGAACGGCACTGAACTCAAGAGTCAAATTGGTCCGTTCCCGAGACGGGTTTAGTCTTATGGCCGTCCCTGAACTCCCTCACCTTAAGGTTCACATCGTTTAAGTCGCCCTTCTAGTGCGACGTGTCAAAGTAGCACCTTCTGTGCTGTTGGCACACTCCAAGACATTAAACGTCAGTCCCGCAAATTATCCCATCGCCCGCGTGGAAGTAAAAACACTCACTATTCCTACGGGTGTGCAAGGGAAATCCCTGGAAACGTGTTCACCGGCCAGTTACCCAAACGATGCATCGTGGGATTTGTATCAAACGCGGCGTTCAACAGTTGACGCCACCAAGAACCCGTTCATCTTTCAAACGTACGGCATGAACCATTTCTCGCTGTACGTGGACGGGGAACAAGTGCCGTCGAAACAGTTACAGCCCGATTTTCCAAATGGCAACTATGTCATATCCTACCACACACTGTTTTCTGGAACGAGTATCCATTTCATGAACGAAGGTAGCGACATCAGCCGGGAAGCCTTCACTAAGGGATATAATCTCATGGCTTTCGATCTCACACCTAATCTGTCCGCCCACATGTCATCGCATTGGAATTTGACGCGGCACGGATCTCTGAGCATCGAAGTGAGCTTCGCCAGAGCTCTCACTGAAACAGTCAACTGTATCGTGTACGGGGAGTTTGCCAACATCAGCACCGTCGACAAGGACAGAAACGTTGTGACCGACTATGGGAGTTAATATAAGCGACTTCCCTCTCCTTACCCCCGTCATTTAAACCATGGACGTCATTGTGGATTTCCAGAGCTTCATCGACGACAACAAAGAGTTTATCTTCAAGAACTGAGTATTTTATCTCTATGCGGTACATTACTGCAACATTGGGTGTTAAAACCCCCATACGCTATCCAGGAACTTTCCACCGCTGCCAGAAAGAAAGCCGACTATAATGTCAACAATCTGCATGGTACTCCCTGGGATAGCGGTGATGTGAATTACAGTCTGTTCGAATACCTCATCTCCAGTGCCACAAAGCGTGCAGAAACCGTCTACGTCAAGGGGGCAGAAAAGAAAAAGTTTCTAGTCAAATACACATCTACACCGGTTGTAGATCTGTACGACAAAGGCTGTCCTTCGTTGAAAACACTTAAATTGGGCCGTACCATATGCATGGCACATAGTTCTGTGTGGAATTTCTGTTCGGCCTCCATCGTCTGGGGACTTCTAGATTGGATGATTGAAGATGGACACGCACACCATAAGACGTGCGCTGAAAACAAGCCCGTGGTTCCGTTCTGTACAGTTGGGTGTTTTCCCTGCTGATCAACTAGCCGCAAGAATAGCCTGACCTGCCGCTCTAGTCATCAACACTGATCCACACACCGAGCCCGGGAAGCATTGGGTAGCCATCTTTATCGACAAGAACGGCGTGGGCGAATACTTTGACAGCTATGGTTTTGCACCCCGTATAAAGTCACATCGGGCATTTATACGCAAAAACAATTGTCGCACGTCTCATAGCATGTTACAACTTCAAAGCATAGCCTCAGATGTTTGCGGCCATTACTGTCTCATGTACCTTCTCTGTCGCGCCCAGAACATTCCGATGAATACTTTCTTGACCCTATTCTCGCCCACCAATTTTTCTGCCAACGACTATGGTGGTGAGATATTACAACACATTTTTCAAAACGCTAGGGTCCTGCCGCCGCCTCTCAAGAGGCTGAGTTCAATCGGCGTGCGCCTATAAAAGGGGCGTCCCGGTGGCGAGCCTACCATAATCATGGAAGCCCAAGACGTATGCACACGCGAAGCAAAGCCGGTGAAGCCGCTCGCCATCACCGGTATTTTCAACACTTTATTTCCGCTGGACGAAGTCGCCGCCAAGCGAGTCATCGTTGGCATGAGCGTCAAGAACACGTTTACGCCCTATGTCCAGCTAGAGAAATGCGGAGTGAACTGTGCCGTGTTTAACTGTACAGAGTGGCAAGAACTGGGCAGCTAAGTCGGTCATATCAAAGTTTTTCACCAACACGCAACCTCCACAGAAGATTACTCTGACTAATCATGAAATCTCTCTGAGATTCATGTGCGGTCACCGCATGGTCGTCATCAGCGAGAAAAAAGACGCCGGACTCAGATGGGTCGCCTATCTAGCACCTAGCTGGTCGCATCTTTGTGACGTGTGGGACCTTATCAACGTCGCCGTCGACCGACGGGACATGTGGTCGACACCCGCCGCACACTATTGCAACGATTTGATCGACTCACTCGTAGATATGTGCGACACGCTAACAGAGTCAGCGGTTCGACCTAGAACAGCCTACGGTGGAAACGCACAGTACCTTGTCAGTGCTACCTACTATACGCGTCAGGTCGTCGGTTTGGACTATTACATGCTGGATTGTGAACTAAAAACAATTTTACTAACACATCTAAGAGACACTGTAGAAAAACGTATGAACAATTATATGCGTCATTCTTGTAAAAGTGTATAATAAATATATATTTATATTTGTAATATGTGTGTTGTATTTACTGCCTACGCTAGAAACCTTCCCGAGCGCCGATCAATCATCAATTATCAATTAGCAATCATCAATAATCAATAAGTCTTGAGGCTCGGTTTGGGACATGGTGGGGTTTTAAACTCCAACGCCCCTAATCGACAATTAATTACCAATCAACATGTTGACAGGACAGAGGATAACTACTCAAGGTCATGCCTGGGGATAACCAACAGGACATACGCAGCAACATGTTGCACAAGGATGTTTACAGGCATGTTCAAGGTCATATTGTTCTGGCTCATCACCCCCACTACTGTCGAGATACCAACAAGCCTGGGTGCTTGTCTTCTGATAGTTGGTGACATCATACGGAAGGGCTTATATTTTAGGAATGCTGGGTCACCCACCACTGTCTCATATGGAAGTGTTGACAGGGAAAAGGACCCCAGTCTGCAGAGAAACTCCTTAAGGTGTATTTAGCACATGCTGATGGTCCAGTCATTACATTGGTTTTAGTGGTATTAATAAGTTGTTTTAATATATAATATGCTATTGGGATCCAATATATTTACTATACAGGTTATTATTTGATCAAAAGTGCTAAGTGACTCGATGGTTTGTCTTTAATTTGGAAATAATATTTGGTAGTCCCGTTTACAGAATATCTTTAAATGGCATCAAAATTTTAATTTCTATAATAAATTTAAATTTAAAAATGCTTCTTAAGTGTTGTGTTCCAGGGTTTAGATCTAACTCTGATTCTCAAAAGGAGAAATATATAAATACATTTTCTTTTCTCAAGGAGCCCCATCGCCATTATCAGTGGTTAGGCGCAATCCACTCAGATTACTTTGTACCGGGAACTTTTGCTGCTATTTGTATAGATTATTTTAGTCAGCAATTTATAATCCGAGAAGATTGTGTTACAATAAATAAGGGATCTGTTTTAAGAGTGCCTAGAAAAATTCCCAAGGTGATGCCTATTCGTCAATTTTTCATAATCAACCTCTCGTATTTCATCTCGGAGCCTCCAGCAAAATGAAAGATGCCTGAAAAATGAAGAGAAGAGTCGGCTTTCCAAAACGAGGAAAGTTTAAATAAATGGATTCAAGATGATGTTATTAAAGATTTTCAGGATTTCATAGGTAACATCAGCTCAATAAATACAGATCATTTTACAAAAATAGAGTCGGAAAAGAGTTTCCTAATATTATAGTATTATTAAAAATAACCAAAAACTTGATTGCTAAAATTTCACACAGATGTGATCATACCGAATTTTAAATTTAAATGGGTTTTGGGACCAGAAATGTAAATTAACAGGTGGTCTAAACTAGAATGTTTGTTGATTCATCTAGGTTCATACACTCCCGAGATCCTTTCAACTAACGATACAATGAAGCATGCCTCAACATTTTTAAAACAATGTTGCAATGGCACTAAGGAAAATTCTCCATTGAACATTGGAACAAAATGTTTGCAGGAGCAAATTAATTTGGCGTTTGATAAATCACCAAAATACACAACAAAAAAACTGTAAATTGACCTTTTTTTATTTTAGTAATCCAGCTGCATATAGACAAATTAGAAACTAACTTTTTGACACTCCCCATCCTAACTATTTAAGACGATTATATCAGTCATTAGGTACAGGAAGTTCAGGAATGTGCCATATCAAATATGAGTCTGAAAAAGCCAAGACGTTGGATGATCATGGAAATGTTGTAAACGTTTTACTGACAAAATTTATGTAAAACCATCAATTCCTTTTAAAAATGGGTCGATAGAAGGCTGTCCTGGCGATCTTCAGAAGACTAAGACAAGGCAAACGTTTATGATATCATTTTTGCTGTAAAAAAAATGATGAAGTAGCTCTCTATCTGGTTAAAAATCTGACTGCAAATAAACTGTATGAGCTAACATTGAATGTAATAAAAACACTAACTCTATGTGGATTGCATGCTTTAACATTAATATCAGACAATAATAAAGTGAACAGGAACATGTTTACTAAATTATGAAAGGGTAGTTTCTTGCCTAGTTTCAAAAACCCAACTAAATTAGATTAAGATGTTTATCTATTGTTTGACTCAGTTTATTTGTTGAAATTCATTTCAAACAATTGGTTGAGTAAAAAAAAGACGCAGAACAAACCTTTGCCATTTAATAACCTTAAGAGAGAGTCATGTAAATTTTAGAGGTAGTCTTGGCGATTTGAAAAATAAGTATTTTAAAGAAAACAAAATCGTTGCTAAAACAGTCCTGGCTTTGACTTTAAAGGTATTAATAATCAAATAGCCAAAGCTATTATTAAAGTTTTTTTAGTAAGGATTACTCCATCTAGATATCATATTCTGGAAATTGAAAAATTACACCTGAACGCAGGAATCAAGCCCGGAACCTTTGGCGTATTACGCCAATGCTCGAAACACTGAGCTATCCAGAAATCGTGCCATGACCACTCATGTCTTAAGGCAAAGTCTATTATGGACGTGCGGAACTGATAGATGAAGATAGGTCAAGGTGACCTTCCACAAGACCAAACCTGGAGATTGTGGGCAAAGTTAGGAAACTTGTGTGTGAGGATCACTGGATGACCAATAAGGACATTTCTGACATCGTCAATGTGTCATACGGATCAGTGCTGACAATCCTCACGTGCATTTTTAACATGCAGCTAAATTTGTCAGGATCGTCACTGGAGATGAGAGTTGGATCTAAGGTTACGACCCGGAGACTAAACAACAATATTCGCAATCTCAAAGGCCGAATTCCCGGATGTTTGCCCGTGGAAGGTTGCCCTGACCTCTCTTCGTCTTTCAGCGACGTTCTACCTCTCATGAAGCGAGAGTGCCATTCAAAACACACCGGATGGCTCGTAGATTAATTTCCGTAAGCCTGCTGCATTATTTGGAAAGTCTCCGTTCCAGATTTTCTAAGTAAGACGTAGAGTTTGATGTTCGCTCACTGGTCGAGTTTGTGGTCCATAATATAATCGCAAATGCACCCGTGCACGTCATCAAATAAACGTGTGTAACACATTCCTGGTCCACACAGAATGATGCCACTTGTCCTACTGACAGATGAAGGTCACAGCTCATCACATCAGTGCACGCATCCCCATGCTCCACTCTGTTTTAATTTTACAAAACTAATCTTGAAATTTGTTGATACCTCCTCGTATCATAAAAAATAGACCTCAGGTAAAAAATTGTTTCAGACAAAAGTTTCTTGTTTTTTCCCCGTAGAATTTGATTCTGGAATAAAAAAAGGTGGTCCTATTTGAAAAAACAATAGTTGACCGTGAGATGACCTTGAAGACGTCTTCTAAATAAAACAAAATATTTCATTTTGTCAGCATCTCAGAACCAAGCAACGTTGTACGACTTTTTTTTTACTTAAATGCGTTTTTTTTAGATATATCTTTGTGCCAACTTAAAAAAAACCACCGTGTATACTGAATATATAATAAATATCAGGGCTGGATTTTGATGACATGTCATATTTTTTCTGGCTCGTCACTTTTAATGCTCATAAGTATATGAACTCTGCTATGATCCCTTTGTTGTAAAAATATATATTTTATAGGTCATTTTTGTTTAATTTCTAAGCATTTTAAGGTACGGCAAAATATAAGACCAAATTTTATTTTGGTTCTTATCTTCCTTCTCATACCCAGTACCTGCTTGAGGAGAGGAAATACCCCCACCACTCTATTACTTTGCCCACCCTGGCGTGTGTCACTCTTTTGGTCGATTGGTTTTCTGTATCCTGAATGACAAGCAAAGCAGCGACCGACTGGGCACCACTACCTAAAGTTTTTTTTAACACCGTGGCTTATTAACCATTTGGGTTATACGCTTAAGTACTAATTTCGCTTATGGACTAGGAATTGGCAAGGTTGGATTTAAAGGAAGTGAACCCACATTTGCGTTGAGGGAGAGTGGAAAGTTATTTTAGGGAAAAACACTCCCCAGTTCACCCGACCGAGATTCGAACGTCGATCTCCTTGTTCTCGGCAGTCTGGCTTTACACGAAACAATCGCGTTAGCTAACTACGCCACCGAGGTGGGTAAGGTTTGGGTTCACAATGTGTTTTAGTAAACACGCTAAATCTATAAGCTTTGTTCATATTTCTTATATTTCTAGTACTTATAAAACTGTTTTATTTTTCTAGTAAATTGAAACAGTCTTAAATCTGCGTTTAATGAAAACATAATTATCATATGCTTATTGCTTTGTTGTTAATTAAAAAACCAATTTGTGACTAATTATATAATTGAATGATTTTCTAGATTTTTAAAATCAATCAGAAAGTTATTCATGCACTTTCTAAACATGCTGAAAATTTGCTAAATGGTATGACTTGGAAACTTTTTTAAAATTATTGTTGAAAATTTATCATGCACTTTCTGAATACCTAAACTGGAAAGTGACTATATTAGCGCACGACTTACAAACTAGCGTAATCCTAGGACATTCTCGAGGCTGTTAATTTGTTTTTCTGTGCTTGGGCGCCATTTTGTTTTTCTAAGCGTTTTTCTGGTTTCAGGGAATTGGAAGGGGCGTCGTCCAGGCCCAGGTCGAGAAGTCACCGCTGCAGTTTTTTACTTGAGAGGCATTTGATATGCGTCCTTCTTGGGTCCGAGAGCGGTAGTCCGAAAGATTATACGTGAGAGGGGTCGTAACTGATAGGCGGGTTGCGTGGAGAGGAGTTGCGGGGGAACGTGGGGGGATGAAGCGGATGGATATTGGAATGGGGTGGTTGTGAGAAGGGCTTTAAAAATGTTGTAATGTTATGCCCTGGCTTTGCGGCGTAGTCCTCCTTTGCTACGACGGTACTGTACAGGCTTAGGAGAGGGGGGTTCATGAGGAGAGGATGGAAATTCGAGAAGGAGTCGGCATCCCGGATGGTTCTGAGCGCAGGAAAGGTAGGAAGGTTTGTTTTCATCAAATGAAACCAGACCAATAGATGGCTTCCCAAAGCCCCGGGAGGGGTGGGATGAAATGGTTTAAGTTAGAGATGGGAAAAACAGTGATTTTACGATATCAGTGAATACAGTGACTGTGATTTTAAAATATCGGTGATTTATACCAGTGATTTTTCACTGTGACCTGTATTCACAGTGTTTTGATGGACCGATATTTGTCACTTTCCAACCACGGTCAAAGCTAGTATTTAGCTGTTGTCCGAGTAGGCGCGTACAATCGAGTATGGAGTATGGAGTATTTCTGAGTACTGGGTATTTACTCGCATAATCCCATGACATTCGGTTGTCGGTTGGAACTTGAAAGGAGAACTAATTACTTGGAAGTTTGGCGGCTTGCAATGGAATTCGATACTTAAAGACTTAACATAAGCTCTTTCTGTCGGCACT
>CABFOW010003053.1:31537-50176 GCA_902141385.1 Timema californicum | reverse complement strand
TTTTAATATCCGAATTTCAATGGTACATTCTTCGCGATCAAACAATGTTAACAGAGATTAAAAAACAAAAGGGTGCATGGACGGCCGACAAGTCACCCATAACTACACGATTTAAAAACACAATTTCATTTACGGTGGCGAAAAGAAAATTTAAAATAGAATTTCCGGTTCGTCTCTATGTAGGCATCGGAGACTTAATTATGACAATTCGAGACAGACTACCCTACATAGAGTCACTTAATGCGGTTAATACGCATATGAGGGATTTAATGAGCGAGGATATTAAGGGGGTTTTCTTAGACCCAATCGTAAACTACCCGGCTCTAGTTCAATCGAAACAGAGCCTGTCTTTGTGTACACAGACATAATAGCACCACAGTTGCTAGGCGACTCGTATGTAAGATGGATTAGAATCATACAGTTCCCTTCCGCCACCACACATCACGTGTTCTATCCTATATTCTATTTTCCCGTCGAGAAATGTAGTTTTGACTCTATAAGTATAGGCTTATACACAAAGTTTGGCGAACGAGTGAATTTTCAATCGGGTCCCGTGCCCACTGTAACGGTTTTACATTTTAGAGAGAAAAAACTAGATAAATAGATACGGGGGATAGTAATTTGGCTTAGTCTTAACAATGGAGGGAGAGAGAGAAAACATCGGTCCCGTCTATCACGCCAGTTATAAAATGCAAAGAGGCCGTGGCCTCGGATCGTTCTTGGGCGGACTATTTCGATGTGTTAAGCCGTTGTTTATGAGGGGGGCAAAAGCGGCGGGAAAACAAGCGTTACAAACAGGTTCGCACATTCTGGCCGATATAGCGACACGGAAACCCGACCACAAAGTTGGTGAAATAGTTATAAAATGCGTCACTCTGGCTGTCGAGGGACGGGGCTTGAAAATAGTAAAAAAGCGTAAACGACTTAATTCGAAAGTGGGCGCTAGAGCAAGAGGTAACAAGAGAGCTAAAAAAGATATTTTCGATTAATTATGGAGTGTTCAAAAACAGAACTCAATCTTTTCGACGACGAAAAGTGAATTCACGGTAATTTAAAAAAATAAAGTGGTAAAATACAAACCCATAACTTCCGTGGACAATGACGCTCAGTTATAGTTCTTCTTTCCCGGAGACGGCGAGTACTTTTGCGACCTCTCTTCGATTAAATTATATCTTCGTATTTAACTGGTGAAAGGGGACGGGACACTGGTCGCGGCCGACAATAAATAGGATGCGTCAACAACTTGATACATTCTTTATTTAGTCAAATCAATATCTCTCTCAACGAAACACCTATTACAACCTCTATAGACAACTATGCCTACAGGGCTTATTTAGAGATTTTAACTAATTACGGCTGAGACGCCTCAGACACCCACCTAGTGAACGGTATGTGGTTTTTGGATACTCCTGCCGCTAACGGCGAACTCGTTGCATCCACAGAGAACAAAGGCTTCGCCACAAGATTAGACTTGTTAATACACCCGGTCGAGTTGGTGGGACGTTTACACTCCGACATATTTAATATTTCACAATTGCTATTGAAAAAGGTATCGTTGCGCGTTAAACTTATTCGCAACAAAAGAGAGTTTTATCTGCTCACAGACACGGACAATTTAAATACCGACGTCCGGTTGAAAATTTTAGACGCCACCCTCTTTGTGAAACACGTGGATGTGTCGCGGAATATTTCACTCGCTATAGAAAATACACTATTAAGAAAGCCGGCCCAATACCACATCAATCGGGTGGACATCAAGTCTGTGACCGTACCTAAGGGATTCATGTCTGTGAGCCTGAAAAATGTTATCCAAGGGGTTATCCCAAAAATTGTTTTATTCACTATGGTGTCTAACGATGCATTTGTGGGTAGTTTGAACACGAATTCATTTCAACTCATTTATAGAAATCTGGATCGTTTTATTCTATATGTAAATGGGATGCAACAACATTTGCCCATTTTGATAAATTTTGACAACATTGGCACGTCCACCCTCGCCAATGACACATTATTTTCGGGATTGGGCATACACCACCAAAATAACGGACATTTAATCACGCGAGAGATGTTCAATAAAGGTTACTTTATTCTTGCGTTCGACTTGACTCCCGATAGTGCAGGGCAGGACTCGCACACTAGCTTTAAGTCAGAAGGGAACGTGAGATTTGAGTTACAGCTCAAGACAGACCTTGATACCACCATAACCTGTTTGTTCTACTCTGAGTTCGAGGGGTACGGTGTCGATAGATTCTAATCGGTAGGTGAAAATTAATTATTAACAACATGAATTCGCATCAAATAGACACACTGTTTGAGGGCAAAATTTCATTCTATAATGGGACATTTCCTTCGGACAAATTACCTCAAAATTTTACTCGTCCCGCCTTATTTGTAGTCAATCTATACCCTCACACTAAACCCGGCTCACATTGGGTGGTTCTATAATTTTCCAAATTAGGTGGAGTATTTTGATACATATGCCAGACGACCGAGCCTAGCGATGACTAGCCTCACGAATAAACACTTGAGACGATGTACGTACAACAGAAAACGACTCCAAGCCATAGCATCCGGTGTGTGCGGCCACTATTGCTGCCTTTATGCCGTTGCCAAGGCCGCCAGCTGGAGCCTGAGGAGATTCACAGACCTGTTCTCAAGCACCAACTTGTGCAAGAACGACTAACTGGCCGTCACGTTGTTCAAACGTCACTTTGGCAGCTGTCCAAGGTGTACTTGCAGGGGTGCCCAGACGTGTGTTCCAGCATTAGATATAAAAGGTATACTAGAATTTTAATTAATCATTTGTATTCAATTATCTGACAGATGAACATCATCATGTCGGCCATCTTTGATTTTTCATTTATCGTCAACTCTAAAAAGGAGTGGGTGGTCACCGAGCTATTGATAGTTTTCATCGACGTGTAACAATCCTCGTTCTATCAATTCAATAAAACCACCGGACTGTGCTACTCCAAATTGGGTGCAATTCTAAAGCAAAATTTAGATAAAGCCGTCGTACCTTACGCATATAATAAACAAAGAGGCAATTTCTTGTCCCGTCTCACAGGGCGGACATTCCTACCTCTACGTGAAGAATATAAATTTCCCTCTGTATACTTGATCAACTCCAATTGTTGGGGATGTACCGCTCCTTGTCACGACATCACGCCGTGCGCGTTAAAAATGCAAACGCCTTGGAACGATTTGTCAGATTTAACAGTGCCGAAAAATTGTATAAATTTTGTCCAATCACCGAAGATGACGACGACACCGGGACCAGCTTTAATTGTGACGACTGTTGATTACATGTCATCAGTCCAGACGCAGAAAGCAATGGAGAAGGTGACGTGCAGCTGAAATATGGTGGAGAACCATCTCCCGTCTGAGGATTCACAACCGTCGTTGGTTACCCGCACTTTATACCTAAACGACAACCAGAACAAACACGTAGTGGTTGGCCTCTTTCCTAGCCACAACTTTTACACTCACGTGATGTTTTCATCAAATTCTAAGCGTCTGATACTCACCGTCCCGCAATGGAACTTTTTCGTTAAAGAAATGCTGTTTTGGTCCGACTGTGTGGAGAACTGTGTAAAATTTGAGTCCAACATGGACGACTTTAGCATAGTGGTGAAAAAACTTTTCGGGGTTTGGAAATTGAGCCTGAGTGAAAAAAACATTCAAATATACTTGTCTACGGACGAATTAAAAACTATGTACGCCCTTGAACAATATATCACACGTCACGTGAAATTTCTCAATCATCCTAATGTATTGGTATTCATTGGCAATGTCCTCAGCTCTAAATCGTTTGTCGACCCACCCGATCCTATTCCATATTTTGATTATCTATGGACTGTGCTACTCCAAATTGGGTGCAATTCTAAAGCAAAATTTAGATAAAGCCGTCGTACCTTACGCATATAATAAACAAAGAGGCAATTTCTTGTCCCGTCTCACAGGGCGGACATTCCTACCTCTACGTGAAGAATATAAATTTCCCTCTGTATACTTGATCAACTCCAATTGTTGGGGATGTACCGCTCCTTGTCACGACATCACGCCGTGCGCGTTAAAAATGCAAACGCCTTGGAACGATTTGTCAGATTTAACAGTGCCGAAAAATTGTATAAATTTTGTCCAATCACCGAAGATGACGACGACACCGGGACCAGCTTTAATTGTGACGACTGTTGATTACATGTCATCAGTCCAGACGCAGAAAGCAATGGAGAAGGTGACGTGCAGCTGAAATATGGTGGAGAACCATCTCCCGTCTGAGGATTCACAACCGTCGTTGGTTACCCGCACTTTATACCTAAACGACAACCAGAACAAACACGTAGTGGTTGGCCTCTTTCCTAGCCACAACTTTTACACTCACGTGATGTTTTCATCAAATTCTAAGCGTCTGATACTCACCGTCCCGCAATGGAACTTTTTCGTTAAAGAAATGCTGTTTTGGTCCGACTGTGTGGAGAACTGTGTAAAATTTGAGTCCAACATGGACGACTTTAGCATAGTGGTGAAAAAACTTTTCGGGGTTTGGAAATTGAGCCTGAGTGAAAAAAACATTCAAATATACTTGTCTACGGACGAATTAAAAACTATGTACGCCCTTGAACAATATATCACACGTCACGTGAAATTTCTCAATCATCCTAATGTATTGGTATTCATTGGCAATGTCCTCAGCTCTAAATCGTTTGTCGACCCACCCGATCCTATTCCATATTTTGATTATCTAACGTTATTTGACGATCTTTGTATTTTTATGCATAGCAATAATAAATTGTGAAAATATGTATTTTTTTATTATAATAATAACATGTGAAAATATGCATTTATCTTTAATTTCTAGTAACATTTCCCTCCGATTTAAATTATATATTTTTAGTAAAAGCCATATAACATTTTTTTAATAAAATACATGTTTTCCACTTTATAAAGTATATCTAAATATGAAGTCATTAATAAAACATGACAAGTAGTGATGGTTAATGCTCACATCACAGAGAATAATAATTCATTAAATTTGAAGACGTCATACTCCTGTGACGTCAATGAAGTTTAGTTACACACACCCATTACTACTGACGTCAATGTCTTGTCTTTCGAAACGTCATTACCATACCAATATTTTAGTTACACCATAGCCTCATATGTCATATTTACAGTTGCTGGCTCATTGCCAGAGCGGGCTTATACACACCCCATTACTACTGGGGGGCGTAGTGTGTGCGCTTGACGCTAGATCGCTCCGCCTCCCTTCCAAGGGGTGCTCTCGGTCTCGGAACGGTCACTAGAGGTCGCACAACAAATTATTCAAAATATGATAAATATTACTCCCCCAACGGGAACTAAACAATAATCTAAATAAGAGGACGTGCTAAGTAGTCGGCTCAATTATTGCAGTGATTCCCTGTTCCCAAACCGTGGTACGTACAATTATTCCAGGTAATACGCCGTGAAAAGCCAAACAAAACAAATAAATTCAAGTTGTAAAAAGATAATGTCTCATCAAATACCATAAATATATTACGACCAAGTCAAACCAAAAGGAAAAGTGATTTAAACAATGTTGGAGGGGTAAATATGAGTATTTTTAATATTTCTTTGATACCTGTGCCCTATTATCCGTATTGATTGAGTAGAAATGTTAAATAATGATAAATATAAACTGTTAATCTACAAATGGTGTCGTGTCATTATATTCTTGGGCACCATTAAAATGTCCCTAGATATTAAATATTCAGCATTCTCTTGGTGGTATTGGAAAATACGGAAATTGTTTGGGTGGTACGCCATTCAACAAGTTTGGGAACCAATGATTTTAGAGTGTAGATGATTGCATAAAAATATAGGTGTAGCCTCAATTCATATATTCCTCATTTGATAAAGGTACATTCAGGAGCTACTCTCAAAACAGTGTGAGCCAAGCATGTATGTAAGATTTAATTTTTTTTGCCCTGGGTGGGCATTTGTTTGGAATTTTTGTTATTGTTGAGGGGTTAGCTGCCCTTCACCTGCTGAACTACCAATGGAAGAAGTTAAATTTTTCATTATCTTCTCGGAGTGATTTAAAAGTTTTTATTGTAGCTTAGTACTTGGGTTAAGTCTTCCCCCATTGTGTAAAAAATACACATTTTACTATAGATTTGATTATAAAGCGTTAATGTTGAACAAATTTTAGAGAGGCATGCTCTAGTTGCCCAGTTGACTAACGCGTGTGTCTCTTATTGCACTCGATCACAGGAACATAACACATTTATATAGAAATATTTAATAGCCATTACAAGAGTGTGACCTGGTGGTCTAGAGGCAAGATGTCGGACTTCTGTGCTAAGTTCAGGGGTTCAACCTCGGTCCTGGCACACATTTATCTGATTGCCAAACCTTTCCTTCACCTCCGACAAGATGCGTAACAATCCCAACTTGTGAATGTGGGGAATGCCAGGCCTCCACCATAGTTCGTATCCCACGTTAAACTGTAGGTCTTCCATTTCATCTCATAATCACCCTGCCATTACACATTAGCGTATGTGCGTATAAAACAAACGGGTAGTAAGACTAAGAATAAGTGTATTGTAGGAAAATAGTAAAGCTAAACTCTGGAAGTCATTAAATGATCTGGGATTTCTGTGTAAATACATATTCTATTCCTCACCATTTAGATGCACAGAAAATAGAAATCTCAACGAATCACCATTATTTTAAGTATAATATATAAAATTAAAATCAAATATTATTTGTTTTCATTTTATATATTTTGAAATTTTTATACGCATTTAAAGTGATTTTAAATAAATCTACTTACTTTGTGATCTTTTAATATACTTTTTAAATAATTGCAAATTTGTTGAAATGTTAAAAATTGTTTGATTTGGTTTTGTTTGCATAAATCAGCTGAAATAATTTTTCAATGAACTATTTAAAAGGCTATAATCCAACTTGGGTAGTCAAGTGTTTTTACACTAGATGAGCTCACTATGAGAAGGTACTGGTGTTTTATTCGGATGCCACGGCGTATTTACTGAAAACCGTAAGTGCTTTGAATTTGTTCTATCCTGATATGATCCATCTTACAAGTTTGGCTTATGTTCTACATCATGTTGTGGAATACATTAGAGTCCAGTTCTTCTAAATGAATAGGCCTATATTAATTTCTGTGACAAAAAAAAAGTAGCCCCATTTGTGAAAGTCCCACTTTGAGTCAAAACTAACCAACTCTTGTTTAATGTGACGTTGCCCCTGCAATTAGTTCTAACAAGATGGGGAACATGGATAAAACGGCCAACTTCTACTCTGAACAATATGGCAACTCACCATCATACCTTAAACACACCTCCCCACATCCCAAGAAAAGAAAATCCTCCCCAACTTCCAAGAACCCTCACATATATTCCACCTCACAGGGACATTTACTAATCACACTTGTAATTCTTTTGCAGCATTGTAATTTACTAATACTTGTAATTCTCTTACAGCCTCATTTCATCTGTTTCATTTCATAGGTATTAAATTTCATTCACGAGGTTAAGTCATGACAGTGACTCGGTACTCAAACAAAAATCAGCCCTTTCGCAGACACAAACTGGCTTGGCGTAACTGTCAAGTCAGTAGTTCTGAGTCGGGCAACAGCCGAACGGCTGAACAATTTGGAGTTGTGAAGTCAATAGTGGGTGGATATGTTCGCCCCTGAGTGTGCGATATTTGTGTGCGAGTCTCACAACTCATTCATTGAACCAAAAGAAGCATGTTCAACTGCATACACCAGGAGTAATTTCGGTAGGCTTCCAGAGAGTATTAAGCGATTGGAAACGTCTGGATTTCCACTACAAGAATCTATGGGCATAATAAAAAAACACAATTTAAAATAGAAATGCTGTGCAAGACAAATCTGGTGAAAGTGTTTCTAATAAATGTCAGGCAGTGCTAAAAAGAAACCCATTATATTCATCGGATGTAGATCCCCTTGAGAACAGTGTTCCCGAGAAAAATTTTCTATTAAAATACGCCACAGTGACATACTGTGATGCTAAAAAACATTTTCCGCCAACAAGCCTATTCTATCGGACAAGCGGCAATTAATGACTACAAAAACAATTGTAATGCACACCAAAGTACATGTAATCTATCAATGTTGTGCCATTCAGAGTGTAAACAAGGTAAATGTTGCGTGCTTGGTAAAATATTTGTTTTACATGGTGTTAGATATTTTTTTATGAATCTACATATTTAACTACATATTTCCTTGTATATTATTACATAGGTTGCTATATGATACCACATAAAAATCCCAGTTTTAATCATTACAATAGATAATATCTTCAGTTAATTTTATTGCAGGAACATAGTACTATATAGAAATATCTAGTAGCCGATACAATAAAATACATTTTTTCAATATATTACAATATAATACATTTTTAATCAATAATGGTATTCTAGTGACAGTTTTTAAAATAAGGAATACTAATCTATACAATTACTTTGTTTCCAAAATCTTTGGTTACTATGTTAGTAGTCTCGCAGGACCTTCCACGCCAATTTAAACTTTGACCCCGATTTGTAGAGTTCATTGACTTACTTTCCCCACTCGGTTGATTTACCGCTATTCCCCCACCCACATCATGTCATCCCCCTCCACAGAGGTTATTTTCTGAGATCGAGTGTGTGTATTGTAATGTAAATTAACCTACTTTCCATATCCGGATGATTTACCGTTATTCCCCAACCCGAATCCCCTCCCCAGAGAGCATGTTCCCCCCCCCCATCCCCCGACCACAGTGACTCATGGGCTTAGCCCATTTAATTTTAATGTGTGCCCAAAGGGTTTTGGGTGGGGAGCGTGCAGTATTGGGCACTTCTCCCACGACGTGCTGGCATGGTGGTTAAACCCTGGACATTTCCCGCCCCGGGACCATAATTTAACAGCCAGTGTTTGGAGCTCGCCCCTTAGAATCCACAGATTGAGAGTAGTGGAGCCTGATTACTAATGAGTGACCACAACCTTGGCACACAACTCCCCCCCCCTTTCCAAGTTTGAAGAGAGCATATACGGTTAATTTCCCGGGGCCCCAGGGCAATCATTACCGGTAAACATGTTCAATCAGGAAAATTCTGGTCAACTCCATGACATGGATTTTTTTGTCACACAATAACGTGAGCGCTAAGTGTCATTAACGATGTATTCTTATCTACGGTAAAGAAATCCTATAGTAGGGTTTTGACCGAAAAATACAATTACTTCAAGAGTTATGTGTGAATAATTTAAACTGTTCCTCCTACCGATTATAAACTGTTCTTCCTACCAAAGAACTTAAATATATTCATCCCGCAAGTCCGTGATCTAACAATAAAGTTTGTGTTTTTAAACTGCTCTTGCTACCAGAATCATACTATAGTTCTGTTTCATGTTCTTTCTACGTAAATGTTGATCGCAAAAGAAAATATAGGTTTGTATATGTGCTTTCTACCAATCAAATTGTATATATATATATATATATATATATATATATACACATCCGTTAAGTCAGTGAGATACTGACCACCGGTAAAGGACTCATGTGATCTGCAGATTATCAATGTTGTCTGCTCTTCTTACCAGAATCATACTATAGTTCTACCAAACAAATTAAATATATTCATACGTCAAGTCAGTGAGATACTGACCACCGGTAAACGACTCGTGTGATCTGCAAATGATGAATGTTGATGTTTGGAGGTCCATACGTCTTGGGTTATACGATAATATGATAGGGGGTAGGGAAGTGCACACACAATTGCGTGGAAAATATATCCCTCATTGCACATGGCTGGGGTTCAAACCACGCTCTACTCGTTCTTGGCAGACGGGTCAAACACGAGAGTGAAAGTACATCTCAGAGGGGATTCGAACCACCGACCTCCACCTCCATAACTAGATGCGTTACACACGCCCTTTTTTTAGCTAAACGTCTATATATTAACTAAGAAAATGTTCCACCAGCAGTTTACCCAGCAGGGATTCGATTCACACCTCCTCCACCAGAATTAATAATATTTAGCACCACGTCTTACTACACATTCGGGTTATACGGTATCCAGAAAGATATGATGGAGTGACAACAGGGATTCGAACCTCGATATTTGTCGCGGTTCTTGCGCTGTGACAGTATGCAACGATGCTCAAGACACAATTGATCAAGTAACGGTACATTATATCTAATTTACTAACGAAACTAAATTAAATTTTATTATTATCCAATAGGATGCGAGAAAATAAGTAGGTTACATCCGGATGAAATTTTGTATAAAACCCTCACAGTTTGAAAATTTTCTTATTCTACTTCTGACCTTCAAACGGAAATTTAAAAAAAGTGCGCTTCAAGCGTACGACAGCAGGAGGTCTGCCTGACGGAGCAAACGAAGGTATGTAAGCATTGTTTACAACCTTATTTATGTTATCAAGTGTTACACATTTTATAACTACTGACTCCTAATATTTATATTATGACCTTCATTTATCTTTGTTAGTGTTACTAAACTTTATAGACAATTTTTTAAATAATGGTGAGTCGTATTTATTTAATAATTTAGTTTATTAACGGTGACTTTCTTTCATTTAAACAATATAGTCATTTTAAATAATGAATAAAAATATTAACAGGGACTTTATTTAATAATTAATTTTATACCGGCTTCAATCCTCGGTCCCGGCAAAGATTTATCTGATTACCAAACCCTTCCTTTACCTCTGACAAGACATCTTGTGAATGTGAGAAATGGCAGGTCTCCACCGTGGTCCGGAATCCATGTTAAACTGTAGGTCCTTCATTTCATCTCACAGTCACCCTACCATTTCACATTAGCGTAAGTGCGTATAGCCCGAACGGGTAGTAAGACGCGGTGCTAATAATAATAATAATAATAATAATAATAATAATAATAATAATATTAATTTTATACCCTATTCACATTGGACGCTTTATTGACTGACTGTATGTATGTATATTTTGACCCAAATATCTTCCAATGAGTATGTTTTATTAGGATTTACCGAAGCCTGGCCCGAAGGGGAAAAGTCCATCAGAGCCATGTTGGAGAACTTTACAGAGGACGGAGTTTGTTTGGCCGAAATAGCTGCTATGGCAAGTATTGTAACTAAACTGTTTTGTTTAGGCAGACAGGACATTTTTTTTACCCTCCTTGAATCAGGGCCTCCCAAATATTTTGTTTTCACTGGTGGTGCACAAATAACCCTGGGACTAGACAATTTAGAATGGGTGGGTGGCTGGATTTAAGAGTGTAACAAGATTAAATTCCCCCAGAGTTCTTTGGTCAAACTACTGACATGCAAACAATGTGCCATATGTTTCAAAACATTGCGAGCTCACCGGATTAATACCTAACACCCGTCCCACGACAGTTCTTCAGCGGGTGGAAGGTGGTTGTGCCATCAGCCGCTACAATGATGACATCTATAGGGATCCGGATGAGATAGACAGTGTCCTATGTAAGTAATTTTATGGACGCACACTAAGCATGAAACCTGGAAGTTACAGAAGTGAACTAATGTGACTAGATTATACTTTTACTCACTATGTGTGTTAAGGTTAATAACTGCATTCAATGGGTTTGTTTCCCCCCCTCTCTTCCCGTCATTAGCGACGGGTTTCTTAATCTACTGCCGTCTACGATGAAAGCTATAGTGGGATAAACGGTGTTTACGTCAAATCATGTGAGCCACAACTTTGATGTTAAATACAAACAAAGGAATATATTTTTTTGAACTTTCAGAATCCCCACTATTTAACATAGTCATACGTTAAGTCAGGTGGTCTGCATCTGACACCTTTATAGGTATTATCAACACCTATAAAATAAGACAAATAATATTATAAAGTGCCAGAATCCCACAATTTAACATCTTTATAGGTCAAATAATGTGATCTGCATAACAAATAACTCAGTAAATTCAAAATTATTCTAGAGTAGCTTACAAATAATTAATTTAAGAGTGTTTATTGTGATTTGTAGGGTAGCACATAAAATAAGTTAATGTAAGGTTTTCTTTATCGACTTGATTAATATTTATCATACGTCAAGTCAGGCTTTCTACATCTGGCATCTTTATAGATATTATAAATATCTATAAATAATAATACAACTAACATTCTAAACTGCCAGACTCCCACAATTTAACATGATCATACGTCAAATCATGTGATCTGCAGTTCAAATAACTTGCTGTCTGAATTTTGTTTAAGTTCAACTGGAGGCGGGAAACAATAATACAAATCAGCCCAACCAGCCCATTGAAGCCGTGGCGCTTCCAGATGGCACCCCGCCTCCACCACCTCCAAGGGCCAGAGAGTGGCCGACCAGAACCTTCCACATCCCTGCGGAGGATTTGGAAGCAGCAGGCCCCTCAGCAGCAACCCCGCTCGGTATTAGTGGCCCGGTAAATCAGGTTGGTGGAGGGTTGTCCCAATGTATTTATCTTAAAATCGTTGAGGATAAAATTAAATAATTAAGCGGATTTTTATGTCGGGCATGAATTTATCATACAATTAGGGACGTCAGAGAGCGATTGTGAGGCTAAAACCTGGTTCGAGGAGCAAATCAATGGTTTGCTAGGGCATCTTCAGGATTTATATCGTTTAGACGTGCAGATCAGTCTTGACGTGCAGGCTGTGCTTTCTAATGTAGAACGAGTGTTACAAAGCAATTCTTCGTTCCTCACTTCGTCCCCCTTGTATATCAAGTTACACCACTTTAAAGAGCCGCGTGGAAGGGGTAATCATAACTGTGATAAACTCTCTCCCACTAGCACGTATAGCCGTAACAACCAAGGAATCATTGCCCGTGCATTGGTTGTCACCAAGGCTGTGTGTGACTTTAAAAGAGAGCCAGGATGCATGGACGTGAACACCTATAAGCACATAAAGAAGGGCCGCAATATTCAAAAATACAAAGCAGAAGATTTATGCCGTGATGCCCGTGTGAAACTTTTGAAAGGCGGTGGAATCACTGAGCTGAAACTATTTCAAACATACCTCTCTGAATACAAAATCACAGTTTTCAGAAAACGTCAAGGGAGCCAAGTCCTATATAAGGGGCCTACCCCTCCCGAACATTCCTTTAAGGGTACTTTGATTTGTGTTTTCACGACGATAAGCAAAACCAATTTGATGTCATAACTAAGGGGTGGATTTTGCCCTAAATGCCTTTTTTATTCCTATGCTTTGAAAAGTAGACTTTTTAGGTATAAGTTTAATTTCGATGATTGCGAAGATAGTGTGATGACTTTTATAGTGCCTATAAATGCCTATTTCAGTGTTTAGTGCCTATTTTACAAATGGGAGCCTTAAAGTGCATTTTTTCTATCTCTCTCTTCCTCACACCCTCTTTGTTCTTTCTAAATACTTGCGGTTCCCCCCCTCCTTCATTCCTTAGGTCAGTCCACGTGGATACTCGTGATAGGAAAGACAAACCCATGTGTCCAGCGGTTTGATAGGTTCAAACTGGCAAGACTGTCGACAAAGATTTTCTTCTGGCGCACAGCAGTGTCAGTTCATTCAGTGATTGTGTATATTACGCTGTTGTTAGTTGTGCATATCTCTTCATTAATATTTCTTTGTATTGGACTCAGTGTAAATTATTGAACTAAGTTAGTAGAAAATATCCAAAGAGAAATTGTGTAAAATTGTGCTATTCAAACAGTTGATTGGTGGTGATAGGAATTTCACAACGGATGGCAAAATGCATTTTTTGTCAGACATGTTCCAAAGAGGTAAGTTACCTTTTCAAAAGGGGAAAGAAAATTATTAATTTTGAAAGTCAAGGTTCTTATTAAATATTTTGGCTACAGTTTAAAATTAGACCATGATTAGTTGCTATCGTTAAAACTAGGTTTCATTACTTACTGAAGGATTTCAACGACAAATTGGAAATATTTATTAAAGCGTAACATAAATATCTTACAAAAAATATCTTAGTTATCTTGTTAGGTGAAAATTTGTTAATTTTTAGAATTGACATATATTTTTGGATGGAAATTTCCACATATAATACTTAGGTAAAATACGAGAAGAAGTATCACCTAGAACAACGCAAAAATACTGCAATACATATGAATAATTGCAGAAAGAAAATAATATCAAAATATTTTTTTCCTAAAGTTATTGAAGCAGATAAGACCCAAGAGCAATTTTTTACTGACTTATGCTCTGCGATGGTAGCTGCAAGTATTCCTTGGAAGAAGCTGGAGAATCCAGATTACAATGATTTTCTCAACAAATATTCCAACATGAAGATACCAGATGAATCAACTCTGAGGAAACACTACTTGCATTCAACTTATTTATCCGTAAATTTTTACAAGAGCAGTTTTTCTTTCTGATATTAAAAATATTAACTAAATTGAATTGATTTTAACTATTTACAATAAATATTCTTTTTATTTAGTTTAAGACCGTTTAGAAGATCCGAGAAGATAATGGAGAATCATACTTCTGGGCTGCTGTTGATGAAACCACTGGCACATGTAAAAAGCAATATTGGAAAATTTCCTGGAGCAATCACAGTTTTAGAGGCGAAGATAATGAATCTGTGAAGATAATACGAAGAATAGAAGAAAACCTGAATCGGGCTTCTGGCTCAGTTGGCACAGCCATCGTCGACCAATTTAATAGAGTATTGCAGCGAAACCCTGGGTGGAAAATGATGGAAAGTATTGCGGACATTTTGGAAGGACAAACTACATCACTCCTAGAAGTCAAGCTTGGCTCATCTGAGATATGAATCAAATAGTCGAAGCTATCATTTATGCATTTTAGTGAGGATAACACCATTTAGATATAATATCTAGATATGATATCTAAATGGTGTTATCTTCACTAAAATGCATAAATGATAGCTTCAGCTATTTGATTCATTAATATATGCAATCCCATACAATTATAATATAATTGTCAAATGGCTGCAATAACATATGCCAATTACCGAGTCCCGGGTGGCTGCGTTGTCTGATGGCTGTGATCTTATATAATCTCATAATTATAAGCTGATGACTTCCGCACGTCCATCATAGACTCTGCCTTAAACTATGAGTGAAGAGTGAAGAACGACCATGGACACGGACGAATCATTGATAGCTCAGTGGTAAGAGCATTGGCGTACTAAGCCGAAGGTCCCGGGTTCGATTCTCGTGTCCAGATGTCATTTTTCAATTTTCAGAATATGTCATCTGAGATAGCTTGTCTGAAGTTTTGCCCGATGACTTCATGTGAAGACGAGAGAAGTTTCTCATAATATAAAAACATTTTATCAGAAAACAAAACAAAATTTACATCTGAAAATATTGAGAAATATTTGGTAATTAACTCTAATAGTAATTAATTTGTGTTTATGGAAAGTGTATGCTGGATTTTAAGAATGAATAGTAAAAAAATTGAGTGTTTTTGTTCCTTTTTTGCATTACTATGCCTATTTATGTTTCTATTTTTTCTTTTTAATGCCTATTTATGTGCCTATTTTTGAAATTTTTAGTACCTATTTTCCTGCCTTTTTTAATAATTTTAGTGCAAATAAATCCGCCCCCTAGTCATAACATCATTGAAAGCCGCATTTAAATGCGGGTACTTTTGCTGTGAGTGTCGTGTGCCATTCAACACTAAGAACGAGCACAAATGTGAATCCACGTGCAAAATGTGCTACGCTAAAGTGGTTTGCAGTGGAGGTCGAACTGTGGCTTGTAAAGACTGTGGGCGTTGGTTCACAAACCAGAATTGTTTTGATAACCATTAACGTCCTGGTGTTTGCAGAGGTCACATGTTGGTCTGTAATGTTAAAAAGGTTCGTGAGGTCTGTGGGCAATTTTTCAGTTTGGAAAGAGCAGAATATTCACACAAGTGCTATGAGACTTTTTGTAGAGTATGCAATACATATAGTCTTTTTGGTCATTTCTGCTATATAAAGCAGGCCTCATCCAAGCTGATACTGGAAAAGAGCAATTTCATATTTGTATTCTATGATTTTGAATACCGACAAGAAACACTTATTAAAGGTGCGGCCAGTACGTACTTGCATGAACCTAACCTCTGTGTCGTGCAGACGTGTTTCAAGACCTGCCTTCATATCGATGGAAATGACCATCATTGCACGGAATGTGGGGGCGATAGGACTCGAATATTCAAGGGTGATGCCACAAAGGCCCAATTATTTGGATTTATTGAGCAAATCGAAACAACAAAATTTAAGGACATCACAATCCTAGGCCATAATGACAAGGGCTATGAATAAATAAGGGGAACTGGTGGTCTATGGGTAAGGTATTGGACTTCTGTGCTGGGGGTCCGGGGTTCAATCCTCGGTCCCGGCACAGATTTATCTGTTTATCAAAACCCTTCCTTCACCTCTGACAAGACATCTTGTGAATTTGGGGAATGCCAGGCCTACACCGTGGTTCGGATTCCACGTTAAACTGTAGGTCCTCCATTTCATCTCACAATCTCCCTACCATTACATATTAACGTAAGTGCGTAAAACCCGAACGAGTAGTAAGACGCGGTGCTAATAATAATAATAATAATATATTAAAATACATGCTGGAGGTAAAAAAAAATGGAATCCAGGGCTCATAATGAACGGTGAGAAAATCGTGTACATGCGTTACGGCCCACTCCACTTTATTGACTCACTTAACTTTCTCCCGCTATCGTTGTCCAAGATGCCCAAAATATTTGGCTTGGACGAGTCCTTGGCCAAGGGACATTTCCCCCATTTTTTCAATAAAAAAGAAAACTAGGTTTATAGAGGTCCCTTACCGCCAAAGTAGGACTACGGCATCGGTGAGATGTCACTTGAGGGAAAGGAGCACTTAGAGAAGTGTTATGACGCGCTAGTCAAAGAACATAGTGTCTTTGATTTTAACCGCGAGTTGGAACTGTATTGCTTGAAAGATGTAGAGATCCTACGGTAAGCCTGCCTCAAGTTTAGAGATATGCGGATAGAAAAGTCAAAGGTTGATCCTTTCAGATAGGCGCGTACAATCACGGGAGTGGCCATATTGGCTTACCGCTGAACTCACCTTAAGTAGAATATCAGCGGCACCATCCTTAACGGTGGCTACTGGTGTGCGGACCAACAGTCAAACGTCGTCATACAATGGCTCTGCTGGGAGGCCCATCATTGCGGTTTCTCTATCCTTCATACGGGAAACGGCCGTAAGGAATATGTATTAGGGCGATGTGTAGATGGCGTTGTTAACGCTGGAGATACCACTACCGTGTTCCAGTTCTGGGGCTGTTATTGGCACAAGTGCCCTCTCTGTTATCCTGACAGACCCACCCCTATTAAAAATATCCGCCACGGGACCTTGGAGACGCGCTATGCGGTGACCATGGCTTGCGTGGAAAAATTTAAGAATGTCGGCTACGCGGTCATAGAGATGTGGGAGTGTATGTTTAATTCGATGAAACTCAAAGACAAGGACTTGAAACCATTTGTACTCCAGAACAAGGTTTACAGCAGCAGCAGTTACAGGGACTCATTCTTTGACGGGCGTACAAATTGTATCAAACTCTTCCACGGAGCAGACCTTTCTTGTGGATAGAAGATCAAGTACTTGGATGTGGGTTCATTGTATCCTTACGTTTGCAAGTACAAAACATATCCCATCAGCTACCACAAAATTCACTTGGAACCAAATTGTCCGTCTATATATCAAGTAGAAGGCATAGCCAAAGTTACCGTGATGCTTCCGCGGAATTTATTCATGCCCATATTGCCTACACGGATCCATTACAAGTTAATGTTTATCTTGTGCAGGAAATGTTGGGAGGATAAAAACCAAGGTGCATGTCGGCACAACGACAAGAAAGATCGCTGATTGACAGGCGTTTGGGTGATTGACGAGATCCGGAAAGCCGTTGAGAAAGGCTACACCGTCGAAGCAGTACATGAAGTGTGGGAGTACAATGTATCTGTTTACGATAGTCAGACACGTTTTGGCGGATTGTTTCACGGGTAGATTGATATTTTTTTGAAAATTAAACTAGAAGCCAGCGGATGGTCAGAGTGGTGTAGGTCATAAGATTAGAAATTAGCTCATATTCAAAATTATGAGGAAAAGTAAGTTGTAGAACTCGATTCGATTCGGTTTGTAAATCCTGCTCTCCACACTCTGGCTAAACTCTTTTTAAATTCGCTATGGGGAAAACTTGGGCAAAAACCTAAGTATTCTTTTCATGGTGTGAGCAACTTTTATTTGTGTAAATAAATATTCTGATTATACTTTACGTGGTGTAAGCTATATTTGTGAAAACAAGTCTAAACTTTTTTTTGTGTAAATAAATATTACAAGTATACTTTTCGTGGTGTGAACTATATTTGTTAAAAATATTCTTAAATTTATATTTGTGTAGATAAATATTGCAAGTATACTTTTCGTGCTCTGAACTATATTTGTAAAAAATATATTCTAAAACTTTTATTTGTGTGGATAAATATTACAAGTATACTTTTCATGGTGTGAGATATATTTGTAAAAAATATTCTAAGACGTATTTGTGTAGATAAATATTGCAAGTATGCATTTCGTGCTAAGAACTATATTTGTAAAAAATATATATTCTAAAACTTTTATTTGTGTAA
>CABFOW010003053.1:0-31514 GCA_902141385.1 Timema californicum | reverse complement strand
GCCAACATGCCTTGTGATTGAGGGACCAGTAACGTAACTCAATTGTCTGAGTTAGTCCTTCTGGCGCCTCACGCCCCTTGTTGGCCTAGACTTAGGCAATGCTACCTAAAATCTTACTTAGTTTGTATAGACTGTTCTTATTGAGATTACGTGCTAAATATTTATCATGTATCATGTTGTTTCATTAAATTGCATTACTTCTAGTTACATCCTTTTCTTTTTACTTCTCTATATGTATGTATGTGCACCCCTGGGGCTACTATGGTTGATCTTGGTGAAACCACAAACAACCAATAATGAAACCCCAAAAGTAATAGGACTTGGTGCAGCTATGGGGAAAATTTGGGCAAAAACCCAAGTATTCTTTTCATGGTGTGAGCAACTTTTATTTGTGTAAATAAATATTCTGAGTATACTTTACGGGGTGTAAGCTATATTTGTGAACACAAGTCTAAACTTTTTTTTGTGTAAATAAATATTACAAGTATACTTTTCGTGGTGTGAACTATATTTGTTAAAAATATTCTTAAATTTATATTTGTGTAGATAAATATTGCAAGTATACTTTTCGTGCTCTGAACTATATTTGTAAAAAATATATTCTAAAACTTTTATTTGTGTGGATAAATATTACAAGTATACTTTTCATGGTGTGAGATATATTTGTAAAAAATATTCTAAGACGTATTTGTGTAGATAAATATTGCAAGTGTGCATTTCGTGCTAATAACTATATTTGTAAAAAATATATATTCTAAAACTTTTATTTGTGTAAATATATATTTCAAGTATACTTTTCGGGGTGTGATCTATATTTGTAAAATATATTCTCTAACTTTTTTTTTGTGTAAATAAATATTACAAGTATACTTTTCTTAGTGTGAACTATATTTGTTAAGAAATATTCTAAAACTTTTATTTATCTAGATAAATATTACAGGTATATTTTTCGTAGTGTAGACTATATGTGCTAGAAAAATATTCTAAAACTTTTTGTAGCGTCTGATGAGCTACAACGTTGTATTTCAAAAAACTGGACACAAAACCATTACTATTTATATCCCACCACAACCAAAATAGTATAACATCCTAAACTCATCGAGGCCCATTCCACTGTTTACGTCCCAGGCTACGAGACCAACCGTTTCAAACGTGTTATTATGACTGACAGCACGAAACCTGGAGGCTCAACAACACACCGTGGTCGCAAGTACGATGTTACAGCACTAGAGGGTTGCTGAAGCCACTAGACGGTTCTGGATGGATCCAGGACTCTCTATTGTCGCATGTTCTCCCTCCGTTACTACCCCTTCCCCTTCTTTTATCTCTTTGTATGTTTTGTGCGTGTATCCCTTACTTCCCCCCTCTCTGAACAATTGATACCGGATAAATACTGCCAGGAGGTCAGAGACCAGATCACTCTTGGCAGGATATAGGCCTACATCTAGGGCACATCTACGTGTAAAATGTAAACTCTAAATTGATTTTCGGTATTTATAATTCAAAATTCCTTTTCGGTTAATAGTACAATTTAAATATTCAGAGTTCCTTATGAGCAATATTATGTTATATATTCAAAGTCTCTTGCTAAGAAGGATCGTTAAACTTAGAGTACTTTTTAAGAAATATTACTTTAATTATGTGTAATATTTTGCTAAGAAAGATATTTAAATGTTATGAGTCCTTTTTATAAGTAATATTATGTTAACTATGCAAAGTCCTTGGCTAGGAAAGGTATTTAAATGTTCAGAGGCCTTTTATAAGGAAAATTACGTTAATTATGCAGAGTAATTTGCTAAGAAATATAGTTTAATGTCCAGAGTCCTTTTACAAGGAGTATTATGTTAATTATGCAAAGTATTTGGCTAGGAAAGAGAGTTACATGTTCATAGTCCTTCTATAAGTAATATTATGTTTATTATGCAAAGTCCTTGGATAGGAAAGATAGTTAAATGTTCAGAGACCTTTTACAAGGAAATGTTTGTTAAACATTCATAGTCCTTCTGACTTATATATATATTGTATATAATATATATAATGTATATATAATATATACATTATATATAATATATATACATTATATATAATATATATATATACATTATATATAATATATATACATTATATATATATGTATACATTTGTAATATTTTTTAATTTTCCTTGTCTTCTATAAGTATATATATATTTACCTTCTTTATACATTAAAAAGTACATTTATCCAGTTTGCAAATAAAATTTACATTTAAATACTTACTATCCGATTTGATGATTTCAACTGTTCAACTATCTATTTTTACTATATCCTGGGGATATTCTTTATTATTATCATCTGGTTATTCCTTTAGTTTGTTTAGCGCTAAAATGCTGATTGGGTTGCAGGGAAACAGGAGCAAATATATTATGTAATGATATATTTGTTTTTAATGTCCTATCGGCTTACTCTGCATTCCCCCCTTTTTTATGTTGTTTAATTTTGTATGCCTGCCTTGGTCTTGGAGGACAAAAAAGGGGCTACATTTTATTTGTGTAAATAAATATTCTAAGTATACTTTTCGTGGTGTGAACTATATTTGTAAAAAATATATATTCTAAAACTTTTATTTGTGTAAATAAATATTCCAAGTATTCTTTTCACTGTGTTTTCTATATTTGTAAATTTATTATTTGTGTAAATAAATATTATAAAACTGTTATTTGTGTTTTAATGTCTACACCCAAACACCCCCTCTCCTATCCTATAAATACAAGTTTATTTAGCTTAGAGCTTGTAAAAGACTGACGCTGGATGCCCCTTATCTAGACGTAATTTGTTACGTTCTGCCTGAATGCCTTCACGTTGGGCGCCATTGTAATGTACTAACTTCACTTTGGTTTGAAAAATATATATATATTTTACAAATAAATGTTTTCAAAAATAGATACTTTTGTATAAACTTTAATGGTATAATGTATTACAAATCACTGTTGTTTGAAAAAGAATAATGGAAACCATTTAGGTAAAAACACCTTGGCCGTGATTCCAAACACAACCAAGCTAACATTATCAAACTAGACGAGATTGATACACATCTCTCTCGTCTGCCGTAGAAGAGTAGAATGACACGTCTACCAAGCTAGCGTCCTCTCGAGTCGAGCCGTGTGAACCCCGTAATTCACACCCTCGAACCCAGACCACTCCTTGCTTTCTTTCCATCGACCAATAGGGTTAGTTTTTAATTAGCGCGCATTTAAGAAAACAGACGCGCTTCTCTGCACCTGCTATTTATTTTACTGCGCATTACAACACGGAAGTAAAAACCTTGTTTCTGACACGTGCAGTTAAAATAAAAGAAAAAGAAACATGGCCGTAGTATAGAAAAGATGAGTTTACTTTATATTAACTGAAAAGAAGAAATATTAATACATTTGCTTTAAAATATGATCTCGAATATTAAAAAGACAGGAAAAATCGATATCATTACAAGCTCAGTCTCAAACATTATGGATAAGTTAAAACGTTCCGAATAAAACAATTAAATACTTTTACTTTATATTCGGGTTGCAATCTAAAGTCACAACAATTACAATTTATAGATGAAAAATGAATGTATATGTGTGTGTGTGCGTGCGTGTATGACACCTTACCTTAAACCCCATTAGTTAAAATTATAAAATAACTTGTTCCTACTTTCTACACATATCCTACAGCTTAGGTTAATATTATTTACTATAGTAACTAACATATATCAATAAAGCTTAACATTTACTATTCTGCACTATTTAATATTTCATTCTGGCAATGTTATCATGTGCATATTGCCATCTTCTTCCTGTCTTTGATTCTCCAAGTATTTCCAACCATCATATTCTAGGGATTTTTTAAAATAAAAATATCATGTTCTTAGTAGTTATTTTATTGACAAACAGGTGATTAATAAATTTTATTTAAAACATTCATAGCATCCAACAGAAACTACATAAAGTTTTTTAAATTACATTCACCAATATTATTTAGGTCTTGTGGACAGTACAAGTAACTAAGCGGTGCTCGTCAGGTATGGTTGGTTGCGGAGGTTGGAATTCGAACAATGTCCTATTAAACTGAGGGTATTTCCAACTCTCCCTCCACGCAAATGCAGGTACACTTACCCCTCAGAAATTCTTTTATCATTCCTACCCCATTAGCATATTTAAATTACTGTACAAGTGGTAACAATTACCAGTTTTATTCGCTATATGACGCAGAATGAAAGTGATTAAGAAATGAGCACAGGTGAATATAAATTTGGCTTAGCATAATAATTTAAATAGCGTTGTGCAAGATAACGTAAGACGCTTGTTGCGGAGTAATAGGATACCTTCTCCTTGAGTTGTAATCCACCGTCACAATTTATAAATAAAAATGAACGTCATTGTGTGTGTGACACCTTATCTTAAACCCATATTAGTTGAAATAAAATTGTAAAAATATTTAAGCAGTGAAACTATTAATAGTATACTTGTTCCTCCTTTCTACTCATATCCTACGGCTCAAATATGTTTTGCTAAATCAATATTAATTACACATGTGTAATCAATAAAGCTTAACATTTACCATCATCCTACACAATTTAAAATTTCATTATGGCAGTGTTGCCATCTCCTCCTTGGTGAACACATTAATAACTAATGAACTTGGTGCTTAAAAAAATGAATGTATGTGGGTGTTTGTGTATGTATGACACCTTGCCTTAAACAGATATTTAAGCAGTGCAATAATAATAATAATACTATATTTATTCCTTCTTTATACTCATATATTCTACTTGCTAAGGCTATAATAACTATAACTGTGTAAATAAATAAAGCTTATCATTCACTTGTCTACGTTATTTAATATTTATTCTGGCAAAGTTGTCACGTGTATATAGCCAAGCCTTTTTGTTTTGAAACTCTACAACTTATTCTAGCGACAGAACGGGTGCGTACAATTTGAAAACACCATGTTCTTCTCTCGAGTTTGGCAACTATAGGGCATGAAGCACCAAGCCAAAGATATAGGGCTTTGAATCTAGTGGTGGGTGAGGTTGTGGGGATTTGAATAACTGCTGAGGTGTACTGTTGGTAGTTCGCGTAAATGCTGGAACATTTCCCTACTCCTCCCTACCACATTATCCTCGTACGCCGCCTCCAAGTGTCCATAGAAGATCCCTACACCGGTGCACACATTAAAATCTAATAAGTACACATACAAATCAAATGCCCCATTGGGCTAAACCCTTGAGCCCTTACTAGTGGATAGGGGGTGGTGGTGGCCCTCGATAGACACACAAATATATGCGTCACGTTGCTTGAGCCTTACCACCTAGGCCGCGTAGTGACACTCAGCCCCCGGGGAATAACGGTTAATTTCTCGTGGATGTGTAAATCATAGCGCTGTACTGTGCCAGTGCCAGACAGTATTTTCCTGTTTGAACATGTTTAGTCACCGATTAATAACCTGGGGCATCCGGATGTGGAAAGGGGGCCAGGGAAATTCACAACGCCGTATTGAACCAGTGCTAGTCAGTATTCTCCTGTTTGAACATGTTTAGTCACCGATTAATAACCTGGGGCATCCGGATGTGCAAAGGGGGCTAAGGAAATTCACAACGCCGTATTGAACCAGTGCTAGTCAGTATTTTCCTGTTTGAACAGGTTTAGTATAATCACCACCAAGTGGGACCCCGGAAGTGAAAAGGGGGTCAAACTTGGAGGGGGGGAATCACAGCGAGATATTGCCAACTTCTCCCACTTTATGTTTGTAATTCGTCGAGAAAGGATGCTTCTCTACACGTCATGGGAGGAGTGCCCGACGCTATGGACCGCACGTTCCCCCACCAATAAATAAAAACTACCCGGACACACTGAGTGCACACACACCCTGGGGCACACTAGGCCCGACGCCCAAGTCCACTCCTCAGTTTGTGGATACCGAGGGGCGAGCTCCAAACACTGGCTGTTTAATTATGGTCCCGGGACGGGTGATGTCCAGGGTTTGAACCCCCATGCCGGCACGTCGTGGGAGGAGTGCCCAAGACTGCACGCTCCTCTACCCAAAACCCTTGGGCCACACATTAATAACTAATGGGCTTAGGGCACATATTAAAATCAAATGGGCGAAACCCATTAACCCCTGTGGCGGCCTCTGCCGGGGGGTGGGGGGTGGTCATGGTCTCGGGGAGGGGATGTGGGTGAGGGAATAACGGTAAATCAACGGGATGTGGAAAGTAGGTCAATGAACTCTCCAAATCGCGGTCAAAGGTCAAATTGGGGCGGTGGGCTCTGCGAGACTACTTATGTTGTAAACTTTTGTGAATTCAAAATATATTCTGGATTTCTTATTTTCATTTATTGTGCTTAGGATCTATTAGCTCTGGCTATATGCAATTTAAATAAAATCTAGTTAATTTTGATTACATTTCAATTTTCAAAAAATTGTCATCTTTTCCTAACCTTTCGACTAGGCCTACCATAATTATTTTTTTGTCCATACGGCAAGTAAACAGTACTTTCGTTGGGTGATATGAATCTAATAATTATTATACTAAAGAAAGGACGCTGTAATAAATCCCATTCATATCATAATAATACGTGTAGTGTCCATTTAATATTAGTAGTCACAATAAGTTAATTAGAGACATTAGAAATGGAAAAGGGCGATAGAGAGAACGTTGTGATCAAAACTTTTACCTGTGAAGGGGAGGGAGCTGTGCTACGACCTCAGTATTTGAATATGTAAAGTTGAATTCATTTAATAATTTTAAAATCTTGGCTTTGGCGTGAAAATGAACATTTACTTTGGAATGTGTTTCTTTGAAGGAACTTGTATTCAGCGCTGATACAAGTCAGGTTTAGTTGAGGTAATTGGGTAGTTATATCTACTCTTCCTTTTTTTTATAGACGAACCCAGTTTGCTCAAGACGGATGTTGTTGAGATAGGCTGTATCCAAATAGTCTGAGGATCTGTGCTAAAGATATACTATAATATCTTGTAAACGTATAACCCAAACGGGTAGTAAGACGCGGTGCTAGATATTATAAAATTAATATCTTGTACAATTTGTTCCTTAAATGCTAAATTTTTTTTCAATTTTGTGAAATAAAAGTCACCTATCCCATGACTTGTTCTTTATATTATATTTATTAAAAATAGCCTATGAAATATACAATATTAACCAATGCTTTGAGCCACATGGGGAAAACAAAAATAATATTATTTTGGAATTCCTTGCAGTAACTACCAATATTAATTTGTATTATTAATGAATAATATTGAATTCCACCAGAACTCGTATAGTTATTTTACAGTAAATATGTAAAAAAAATGAGTTCTTCGAAATATTTTACGCCCTCCAAAAATCCAAGTTACGCGCCCTCTTAGAGGCCAGTCCAACCCTGGTCTACTTGACAGATAGCACACATAGTTTCCGAACAATTCGAAAGGCTACACTGACCCCAAAAAGTGAATTATTATAGAAGCATAAAAATAATTGTGTTTTTAGAAAAATATTCAATCTTCAATACAAAATAAATGTAAATAATTTAATACTTTGTGTGCCGAGAGCCATTATAAGGTGCGTAAATAATATATTTTATGAAATAATGTTTATGTAGGTTTACTTTATAGCTTGCAAAGATATATATATTTTTTTGAAGAATCAGAAAAAAATACATTTGAAATATTCTAACTGGTCTTATGGACAAGTTTCAACTCTATTAGTGTTGTCCTGTGTATATATATACACTATATGTATATATATATAGTATATATAGTATATATACTATATATATTATATATATAGTATATATACTATATATATATTATATATATAGTATATATACTATATATATATTATATATATACTATATATATAGTAGAAAATTTGAAATTTGACAATGTAGATGGACTAAAGTATAAAACTAGAAAAATAGTAGAGTGTTTAGATTTTATAATAAGATTTGGAAAATGGGGGTGGGAGGACTAGATTTTTTAAGCTTCTATGTGTAGTAGAAAATTTAAATATTTGCAATCATAAAAAAAAGAAAATTGGAAAATTATATCATTAAATATGGGGGATAAAAATTTCACAAATTATTAGAAAATCAACTTTTTGTTGGGGTAGAAAATTTAAAATTGACATGCAACTGCAGGGACCAATTTGTCTCTTTAACAGGCTATTATTTTATGTATGCTTTTTGTTAAATTGTGATTGTCTTTTTTTACACTATGCTTTTGTAACATAGAATAAAATTATGCTGGGCTAAAATTATTCAATCCGCCATAATAATGTTCAAACAACTCGACTAAAAGACATTATTCCAACTCATTCTACTTTAAGCTTTTTTAAATACAATTTAAACCAAGAAATGATTAATATTTAAATAGAATATAAGATTCGGCTACGTTCCCTGTGATTAATTTTATGCAGGCCCCTAGTACTAAAAAAGAATATAGTTACTTCACAGATGTTACGGTCAATGAGCGGGTACACCAGCTAGCAAAAAATAAATATGGGATAAATAAAATTCCCATCGATACTCCCCAAGGCAATCAAACGGATCTTGTCTATAACAAGCGACAGCAGCGCCTAAATACGTTGAAATATTTGCATTTCAATAGAGGTGATGGGGTAGGTAGTTGCTATAGTAACGGGGACTTGTTTATTTATAATCAATTTCTGAGTCTTAGACTTTAACCCAGGCCCAGAAAGGATTTATTATACAGGTATGTTTATATATTTTGTTCAAAATCCATATTCAAATCTTAATGGCTTAAAATGTCATAGTTTTTTATACGACTAATATTGTTGGCGCAGGCATCAGAGGGCAAGCCGACTAAACGTTAAGCTCCTCTAGTATGATTCACAAGTGACGAAGATGTTAGGATTTGTGTCCCAGCCGGCTATACTGAAGCTATATATATATATATATATATAGCTTATATATAGATATATAGCTTATATATATATATAAATATATATAAGCTCCTCATTCGTACATTTTCTCTAAAATTTTACCATTCTTAGCAACACTCGATGAATGTAATTAAAAGTGGATAGCTCAGATATTAGTACCTATAATATTAGTTGCTAGAATATAAATTTGATTATAATTTTATAATCTACTATTTTAACTAAGATATACTCTTCAGTTCAGACTATGCCCAAAACATAAAAGTTTATTACACAAAATAAACATAAAAATAAATCAAATGTATCATATTGATATATAAATGCCGAGTATTTCATACGATAATATCAAAAGCAAAATTATATTTAGGTAGTTATTACATATACTATGATTCAAAACCGAAAAAATACTGTACATTGTAATTTGTACAACTGAAAACATTTTAGTATACAGAGGGCAACAGATTTAAAATACTGTTATAATTTTCTTTGAGTATTATTTTGAATTTACTTAATACTATACTGTAAGTTTAGCTTTATTAATTGAAGCATCATGTTATTGTAAGTGTAGTTCCCTAAAAAAAATCCATGTATTAATAATGAATTTCAAAAATCCTTGCTACACCAGAATATTTAATTTGATAACTTTTTAATATTTTGTGTCTAGATACCATTCGTTTACCCTGAAATGTAGCAATCTAACACTGCACGTTTCCACTATGATATTTTATACAAGAGAGGGTCATGGTGTAATCGGTCAAGGTAAGACTGATCACTTTTAGGATAAATGGAGTGTACATCCAACATAAAAACCTATATTTGGTAATATTAATGTTAATATTAATATTTAGTTTAACATATCGACAGCTGTTGTTAAAACTCTACCATTTAACGCTACAACGTTTTTAAATACATGAAATAATTAATTTCAACCAAACTTTGAAAATATATTATTAACTTCGGAAATCAATTTAATAAATAACTTCTTTCGTTATTTTTTCTCATATTACATAGGTAAAGAGTGTCCTTATTATAAATATGAGCTATATCTAACATTCAAATAGTATCAAAGAGCATTATTATTTAAGTTGTGTCAACGCTCACTTTCCAAAGTGATTTTTCTATAGATTACTCGCCAAAGGTTAGGTAACTCGATAAAAGTATGTGATAATCCATGTATATTTTATTCTTATATGCTTAGGTTCCCTCTCTTACTTTCTTCTTCTTCTTCTCGTTTCGGCCAGCTATGGACCACATTATTTCAAATGTTTTCTTCCTTGGGCTCTTTTGCCCAGTATTCACGCATTTGTTTTTGGTGTGCTTCCTTTCTTTCTTTCTTCAGTCCACGTCTTGCCTGTTTTCAGCTTGGAATTTTCCTGGAAACCCTGGTATGCTCCAAGTTTCTTCTTAAGAGGGTCGCGTTCCAGGATGTCCTCACCTGTAATCGCCACTTCTTGCAGATCCTTTTTCACCCTAGTGAACCAGACCCCCTTGGTTTTCTTACTTAAAAAGTAGGAAAAGATCCAAATTGTCAATCTCTCCGTGCTCATTTGAATCATGTGACCATAGAAGGAAACCCTCCTTTTCTGAATCGCGTCTTCTGTACTCACCGTTTTATTTGACTGGGCCCAAGATTTTTCTCAGGATCTTTCTTTCTTTCTTTCTTTGGATTCTAGTTTCTCGGTCAGATCTTTCCTATTCATCGCGAGGCATTCTGCTACGTGCATGGCCTCCGATCGAGTGACTGCATTAGTGTCTGACCTTGGCGTTGAGATACATTGATCGTTTATTGTAAACGCCTTGAGTTAACTGGTATATCATTTCCATCTTGTTTATCCTTGTTGTGAAGGCTTTCTTCTCAGAGATGTGGTTCTATCCACTCAAATAGGTATTTAAACTTTTCTGTACGCTTGATTTTTCCCTGTTCCACATCTAGCTCTCTGGGCACCGACTTGATGTTCATTATTAACTCCGTTTTTTCAAAGGATATTTGGAGGCCCAACTTTTGCTGCTTGCATCTTGAGTTGGTTTATTGGTTTTATGGCTGTGACGAGAGAATCAGAAAAGATCACAAGGTCATCTATGAAGCCTAGACATTCGATTGTCAGGTTCATGCCTATACAGCCCAGTCTGACCTCGTTTCCAATCTCTTTATTCCTCAGTCATTTATGCCACTCGCGTACGACTTTCTAGAGTACACAGTTGAAGAGTAGGATCAGGCAGTTACCCTTATCATTGTAAGCAACTTTGCCGTTGGGGTCTTTGAAGTGTAGGCTGGGGTAGAGCGGGGGGAGGTGTATATTTTTTTTACCGAGGTTGCGTTTGAAGGTTCTATAGAAATATTGGGTGTTGTTATTCCTTAAATCTTGCTCAATCTGTGCTAGCTGGTGTTTGTCGAAGGCACTTTTCAGCCCACGGATGATTTTAGCAGCAAATTTTCTCGTATTCAAGAAGTGCTTTCTTTTATCTTGATTTATCTGTGAATTCCATTTTTGCCAGCTGTCTTTGCCTTATCACTTCCTCGCATTCATGAATACACCATGCGTGTTTACTCGGTTTCGTTAATGGGACAGTCTCCTTAGCCGTTTTCACCATGGCCTCTTTTATTTATTCCCAATTCTCCGGATCCAGGGACTCTAGCTTCTGAGTGAACTCTCAGTTGGATCTTAGCTTTTTATGTGTTAAACCTACTAATCTTTTTCGTCTGGACCTTCCTAGTGTTTCTTGGAAGGAGCCTAAATTTGATCTTGGAGCGATAGTGATCTGCGTCAAGGTTGATGCCTCTCAGGATTTTCGCTTTCTGGATTTCTTGCTGTGCGATGGTGACGTGGTTAATTTGGAACTCACAAAAGTGTGGGCTCGTGGATGTCCATGTTCTTTGGTCAACGTTTGCATGTGGTTGATTTACGAAGCAGGTTTAATTAATGTCTTACAGAGCTTCACGAGTCATTCTCCATTGCGGTTGGTCCTCCGGTGGGCTGGGTACTTTCCGAAAATGTTTTGGAATTCTCTTTATTTGCCAAACTGAGCATTGAAGCCCCCAAGCAGGATAATCATGTGTTTTTCAGAAATTTTAGAAAGGGCGTCTTTGAGCTCTTCCCAGAATTTTTCTGTTCCTTCTGGGTCTTTCTTGTTTTACTTGTTAATCGGCGCATGCACGTTCACATAGTGTAGACTTTGTACATGCTTCGGAATGAAAGTGTCGAGACTCATATGTTAGGGGAAGTGAAGTCCGTGACTAAAAATTAGTATCTTCCTGCTTACAATAAATCCCGTCCCGAGGTGAGGAACAGTTCTCATTACACCTTTGCCAATTTTACCCCTGAAGATCGTGTAACCTTGTGACTCAAAGGCATGTTCATCTGTAAACCTTGTTTCGTGATTAGGATTTGGTGTTGGGACAGGGTGTCAGTGAGGTGTTTCAGTTTACCAATATTTAGAAGAGAGTTCACATTAAAGGTTGCAAAGAAGTTTCATCGTTTGTGTCTGATCTTGTCCCTAGGAGTCTTCGATACCTCCAAGCATGTCGGTGCAGGCTCTCCAGAATCCGAATACCTGCATGCTTTGCGCAAGGTGATGGTGGACTGGTTATTTTATAATTTTGATTTCCCGTTTGACTACAAAAAAGCCGTCAAAGAGATCAAGTTTTAACTAATCTATATACAATCGATTAAAGTATGTTACTCATTTAAATCTGTATTTTTCCCATATGATAATTTTAATGACTCGTTTTTAATACGTGAATAATAATTGTAACTTATTATTTTTAATATCATGCGAATATATTGCATTTTTTTATTATGTGTAGTTTTAGTGTGGGTCTATATATGGGGAGAGGGTAGTGCTAAGCATGTGTTGGATTTGCTCTTTGGAATAGATATGTTTGCTGATCCCTTGTGGCATCCGCATTTGACCCTTGAAGTTTTCCAATAGCTGGGTGTTAGAAGAGCACTCTTCATGATCGGGAGTGAATTAATATCCGAGCAGAGTGCGCCTCCATTCAACGTCCGCCTCGTGATCGGGTGGCTGGATTAACCCCTGTGAGGTTATACATTTGGAGGTGGGTGAAGGTCTGCCAGATACTATGTGGTTGATATTGAGTGCCTGCGGGGTTATTATAACCACTCGAAAAGCATTTTAGATATCTCTAAGAGTCGGACGCTAGACTTTACTTCAAAAGGGTTGGCCGACAGAATAGCAAGCGCAATCATTTATCTGCTAGAAATCAGTGGTCTCAATCACGTGGAACGCGGGCCGTATGGCACCCAACGCTAACTGTTTCGCAGCCCACACGAATGATTACAAAATATATTAAAAAAATCACAATTTTTCAAGGTTATTGTGATATATTAAATATATTATAATTATAAAGTTTTGTAAAGTTGACATTTATTCGTAAGAAATTATTTAATAATATTCATAGAAACCCCTAAGTGCCTTCAAAACTGGAAAGGGGCTCTGCCAAGGGCCTGAGTTTGTGAACGCTGTGCTAGTTTTCACGGCCATGTTTGTTGTATTTCAGTTTGCGTTAATAGGTTATGTTGTACTGTAATCTGAAAGCCTATGAATAGTTAGTTTTGTATTTTGTGTGTTTTGCTTGTTCAGTGCCACTATATCTACTTATATAATATCAATTTTTATCAATATTTTATGTTATTTTATGTTATGAAAGTTTTGCTTACTCAAACAAGAATAAATCCAACAAAATTTACAAGGGGTTTCTACATTTACATTTATTAGTTTTAAGGCAGAATCAAAAGGTTAAGATTTCGACTTTTGTGTGAACAAATAAATAATACGTGATGCAAACAATTCCTTTAAAATATTAACATGGTCTAACCTATTATAAAGGCTTATGTCATAATGTAGGCTAAGTAAGGGAATAGTACACTTACACTGAATGCTAAAAGCATATTTTCTTCAAAAAATAACACTATCAAAATACATTATTTATCAGAACAAATCCACTGATAATCGGGACATAATATAAAGATAATTTCTTTGTTTAGGTTTTCTGGTAGGTGGAGGTTAGGCTTAAAAATATAAGATGTTAGTAATCTTTTGAACCACCTTATGATGAAACATTGACATAGGCGTCAGTCAGTTTCCTTGGTCTGATTTAACAGTGGTGGGGAGATTGGTATTCGATTCCCAGCTGGGTGTGATAGAGAGGTTTTTTTTTCTCTTCCTGTATACCCTTCCCCCAACTTCAGATAGTTATATTATATAAAATACCTTTCTCATATATAACCATATGAATGTAAAAAATGTGGATAGACCTATTGACAATTCAATAAAAAAATAATCTTTTTATGATGCCTCAACAAAGCTTTCATAATGTAATCAAACTGAATTGAACATTCTTTATTAGTAGGGATGTGCGAAATTTCGACTTGGCTTCGAAACAAATATCAGCTTCGACTTCACTTCGAAAAAAATCTGGCTTTGAAAATAATTACGAATCTTAGCAAATAATGGTCAATTATTGCTACTCTGAGCTGCCATGTATAGTACGAGACAATATTAATACATCTGAAGTAATTAATTTTTAAAGTTTTGATAGTTTTTTTTATCAAAATTAAACTAAATATTACAAACAATTGTTCAATAAAACATTTTACAAGTTATTTTAGTTGATAGTTATATAAATAACCACAATATAATATTTTTTTAAATCATAAATTAACTAACAAAGAATATTCGAACTTGGATTTGGCTTCGAGAATATTTTCATATATTCGAATCGAGTTCGAATCGAATTGAGAAAGTGGACTTCACACACCCCTACTTATTATTAATTACTATTCACATTAATGTGAGTTGTTTGAAATATCGCATGTGTAAAGAACCCTTAGTCTATAGACATGGGTGTAGGGAGGGGTGTATATGGGGTTCTAAAATAACAAAAGCAACACATAACATATATGTTCAAGTTGTGTACAGCAAAGATAAGATTTTCTTAATCTAACCTCAACCCATATTAACAGAATATAATATTAAAACACCCTTATGTATATTTTATACGTACACCTTATGACTTAACAATACCAAAAACTGCTATAATGTACTAAGAAAGGTAAAACACAAAACATTACTTTACTATTGGAAAAGTGTTGTTTTCGAGAATACATCTTAAAGCATATATTTTTAATTATTAAATACAACTATTTTTGAGTAAAATAAATATAATATAAAGTAGGCCTACATTATAAACGGTTGACATTATCTGTATCTAACAAGATATGAAAAACTCTTTTTATGATGGAAATATAGTGAAGTTACCTAATTGTCAATCCATTCTAATGTGTTACTCAATCCAGAGTTTTTTTTATATCTTAAATACTAGTTTATCTTTGGACTTTATATTAAACTCCAAATTTAAATATCTTTTCCACATTGAATTCTATTATTACATTTAGGTAAAAGATATGTTTCTCGTGTAATATTATTATTATTATTATTATTATTATTAGCACCGCGTCTTACTACCCGTTCGGGTTATACGCACTTACGCTAATGTGTAATGGTAGGGTGATTGTGAGATGCAATGGAGGACCTACAGTTTAACGTGGAATCCGAACCAAGGTGGAGGCCTGGCATTCCTCACATTCACAAGATGTCTTGTCAGAGGTGAAGNGTGATTGTGAGATGAAATGGAGGACCTACAGTTTAACGTGGAATCCGAACCACGGTGGAGGCCTGGCATTCCTCACATTCACAAGATGTCTTGTCAGAGGTGAAGGAAGGGTTTGGTAATCAGATAAATCTTTGCCGGGACCGAGGATTGAACCCCGGCCGCCAGCATAGAAGTCTGACACCTTACCCCTAGACCGCCAGGTCACCCTCATGTAATAAGAGAGGGCAAAAGACTCATGTTCTAAGTAAGTTCCGTGCCTAGTTTAAGTATGATGCATCGCTATGATCAATTAGATATGATCAGATGTCATGCAAGTATGATATATATCTCTGATTAACGATCTATGATCAAATGCCATATAGATATGTTACAGTTTGCGTTACAGTTTAACGTGCTATCCGAACCACAGTGAAGGCCTGGCATTACCCACATTCATAAGTTGTGAATAATGCTCGTATTGTCAGAGGTGAAGGAAGGGTTTTTACAATCGGATAAATATGTGCTGGGACCAAGGATTGAACCCCGGACCCCCAGCAGAGAATCCTGACACCTTGCCTTTAGACCACCAGGTCACGCCCTTTTTTTAATCAATCTTTCCATATATACGTATTGTTTTATTCACTCTAGTCCCCTCTTACTCTTATGTTGATAATTAAAGAGTATTAACGTGTAGAAAGTATGCCTGAAAATTAAGAATTCCTGTATCGATAGAATTGATCCTGATATTTCATTGTAAAAATGTCATGTATTTAACAAAACGCTGTCGAGTGTAGAAGCATGTTGACTCGGAGTTTGGCATAGTTAGATTTGTTTCACAATTTCTGTCACGGGTCTCCAGCTGTGTCGGGGGAAGAAGGTGTATACCAATTCTTAATGTACTTAATATTGTTTACATTATACACTTTAATTTTCTCAACAATAAATATACACAATTAATCTCAAATAGCCTAGGGAGATGGAGAAGGAATTTAGAGCCAATGTACTATCGTCCACGTAGGGAACACATTGTGATAATATGAAAACAATGTTGGAGGCAATTTTCTTTTTTAATATCACTCTTTGAAGATGAGGTAGTATTCTACTTTAACTGTTACTTTTTTTGCTCGTATTGCATTACTAAGATGTTTTTATCTGATTAAAAGAGAAAATTATGGTTGCAGCATTAGGTAGAGATGCACACCATAGAAACCTAGCATAAGGTTACAAAATTTGAAACTATCTACATTTTACTTCTTATCATGACAAGCAAGGGCACAGAGAAGGAAAGAATGTCTGTGGGCAAGGGCCATTTCACTCTATTGGGCCATTTATTTTAACAGAACGTGGCTAAACCTTTTCCAATTGATGAGCATGCTTCTCTCACATTAACAAGAAGGCTATCGAATCCCTGAAAATGTAAGGATTTGTGACCAGATGACTATCTGTTACGTACTTTGTCAGGAGAGCCAACAGGTATCCGCACCCCACCTCTCCGATATGCTTCTTGAAGGCGTCTAGGATGGAGGTATGAGGAGTTGGGGGAGTGGGGATAGTTTTGGCTCACTCCTCTCTGCGATAAAAGATCCAGATTATTCACCAATTCCCCCTTGCCGATTAGGTTGGACTCGATTTTAAGCAATGGTAATGCATTACAGATAGCATCAACCAGCACTGGTATTACTTCCCAGGCAAAGAGATGGGAGTATAATAGGGATAGTGTAGTAGAGGAGCTATAGGGGTTCTGGACTGTTGAGGAGAGTGGGTCACAATCTTGATCAACAATGTGAACCAAAGTCGTATTTTTATTCTACTGATGCTACCATTAAAAGATTTTCCAAACTTACATTTTTAAACTCATCTTTTTTTATTTCATTTTAAATTTTACAAACAGCTGATATCTTTAGAGACTATTGAGATTCAAATATGTTGCATGTAATTATTATTTTTGATATATTAAACTATTTTAATCAATAAAATTTAAATACTAAAGAAGGGCTACAAGTTAAAAACTCAGAAATGATTTTCGCGTGTATTCAGGTATCAAGATTAATATACAATAATTATTTATATTTGTTCGTGTGTATGGTCAATGGTGCATGTAATATGGTTTTGTCTAATGTTTCAGGTAACTTTTCAACTTTAAATAAGGCTGGTAAAGCAAAGAGATCTCCCAACTGTAAATGGACAAGTCCAGCCTGAGTAGTGTTTCTTCCAAAACAAGCCCTTACAGCCCCACCTCTAGTCCTGATAGCAAAGGATGTGAACCATCACCGTTTTCATTGATAAAGGATTTAGCAGAAATAATTAATTACAAGAAATTTCTTGGTGTGTTGCAATCAGCGTATGGATCAGTAGATTCAAATGACCCACAAGATAAATTACTCAATAAATTAATTGAAAATGGTAATCTAAATGTGTACTATCCACCAACGCAGCATTGCCTTGGCCGCTTTCTTGGGGTTAAAGACGTAGAAATACCAGAATTTGTTCAAAAATTGAATTTGAAAAAAGCATGTGAAGAAGATGCCAAAGATGTCAGTATATCTTGTCCCCCTGTAAAACAACTTTTAAAAAGTGTAGAAGAAATGAAAGACATTCTGCATTGGAATAAGAACACATTCACTTATAGCATTAACACACCAGCAAAAGGTCAGCGAGGAAGTAAAAGTAAAGATAATAAACACGCCGCAGAGCCAAGAAAAGCTCCAATAAAATGTGTTATTTCTTCAGAGGACGAGTTCATTGAAGATGGAGAGTTAAGGGAAGAAGAATCAGAGTCAGATCAGTGTTCTCTTGGTGCTGTGGATAGCCATAGAAAAATTAGTATCACCAAGAAGGAGCCTAGCACATCGATCGATACAAAACTGAGCATCGAGACTGTTCCGATTGATCGAGCCATGAAACACAAGTTGGGCGAGGTGATTAAAGAAGGATTGCTCGACTCTGTGTTGCCATATGTAGTACCCAAACACGTGCCTTCTTCTTCAATGGGGGCAAGAAAGTTAGTTTCAACCACAGAAGTCAAGAGAACATCGGCTTTGGGGTGTGACAGTTCATCAGTCAAGTGTTCTCAAATGATTGGTAAAAAAGTTTTTACAGAAGAAAAATCAGGAGTGGCAAACAACCATGAGTAAGTATATTAAAACCCAGTTTTTATCTTAGAGTAATGGCTAATTTGACAAGCCAATCAAAAAGAAGCATTTTGTGCAAGATCTGGGTAGTAAAACGTAAACTTTTAACTATTCATATTGATTGAAATTTTTCAATATTATTTCCATTTTAATATTATTTTCCGCACAACGATGATGTTGAGTTTCTAATGATAGACTACTTATAAACAAACACAGTTCTAGGCCACTTTATTTTCTAAATTAATAGATTTTGAGAAGTAAGAAGGTAGTTCAAAAACACAGTACTGTGCATGGGAATTATTTACACCAAAAAGAGATTAATAAAGTGGAGAGTGAAAGAAGTTACATAATGGTGAGCTACATACTCTGTACTCAACATCATATATCATTAGGGCAATCAAATACCGTATAGATCCCTATAATACTATGGGAAGAGCAGACAGCGCGAATGGATGAAATTAGAACCTCGCTCAAGTTATTGACTGGCAAACCCAGTGGGAAGACCTAGACGTAGATGGGAAGATAACATTAGAATGGACCTAAAAGAAATATGGTGTAATAAGGTGGACTGTACTTATACCAGCTGATTAATCAAAAATGGAGTAGATACCGGATGAACAATTTAACCACCCCTTTCATCTACTATTGCTCATGGTGGAGGATCTGTTGACATAGCAATCCTTTCATCACATATATCTGGAATATCCTTAATTTTTGGTGTAGCTAGCTTTATTTCACTTATATTTTATATAAGTCCCTTGCGCGTAAAATTTGAACTAACGCTTTTATATGCTTGTTCGGTGATAATTAAAGCTAATTTACTTTTACTTTCTCTACAAGTTCTTGCTAAAGCAATTACACTAATCCTTATAGATCGAAATTTAAATATACCATTTTTTGATATTGCTGGAGGTGATCCTTTTTTATACAAACTTTTATTTTGATTTTTTGGACACCCATCCTGAAAAACTTATTGTAATTATAATTGGCTTTGAAATAATTTATAATATTATTTGTCATGACAGTTGAAGAGATTCCGTTTAATTAGCTGATAATTGCCCCGTGATCGAGCACTAATTAAAGCGGTACGGTCTCTTTTTTATGATATAATTGGTATTTATAGCCCCGTGATCGAGTGCCAATTGAAGAATTTCTTTACGGGCCCCACTTTTGGACGCCAATTGAAGAGTTCTAGAATTATTTGACTAAAGTTATTTAATCGTCCCACGGTTAGGCACCATTTGAAGAGTAACAGAATAATGACTCTACGCTTAGGACACCATTTATAAGGTTTATGAAATGTTTATATTGTGAATGCCCTCACATTGGAGCCATTTGTTACGTGTATAATTATTACTGATATAAATCACTTTATTTAGTATTGAATAATAACACAATTGTAAAGATTGATACTATTTATTTATTCAATAATCACTATTTGTAATAGTCGGAAAACTGATCATGTCGTTTAGCGTAACAATTTAGAGAGGCGGCTGATAACACGATCGTAGGAATCGCGGACAGGAGTTGCAGTCCGAGTACATCAAGGACTGGACTCCTAGTGCCGTTCTATTGCCCCATCTTTCGTATGTATCTAATGCTCATGGAAGCTTCCAGAAGCTTCTTTATAGAAAACAAAATAAGATATAAAGACATTTGGATGGAGGTAGAATGTTCGAGAACAGGAAGCTGGCTCAAATTACCGTTTAGAAATGCATATCGATCTTTCGAGAAGAGGATGTTAGTTTTTTTAAAGACCTTTAAATTGTCATTCTGACTCTGCTGGTCCTACATCATACAGTCTGACGTCATTTACCAGTGACTCTTGTGCCTTCTTAGAAGAAGAAGTGCTTTAAGCGCCACGTTATAGATTATATTATTTAAATAAAATACGTTTGTAAAATTAGGACGAGATTATTTTCAATGTTTCAAATATCCTTTCGGGTCAAATCAGGTACATTACAATACCCCCCAAAGTGTATCTGAAAGTAGAGACTAGTCGTATACTTTTTGATACGCTTTGCTAAAAAAAAAATGAAAACAACATGATCATTTTTCGCACACCCTGTATACAATTTCACAAATTACAATATTTTGGAACACTCTGTATAGTGTTGTTCTTGAATGATAATATTTGAAGTGCTAATCTCTTCAGTAAGTCTACATGAAGTTCTTTTTTTAAAAAATTGAAATTATATAAATCAAAATTAAGATATAAAATTGTTAAGCATAGTTACAATTAATTGAAATAAAATAAGTTTATTTAAAAAAATTGAATTTAATTATAACTAATCAAAGTGCATTTTAATCATTTATTGGTTTAAACATTTCGTTGCACTTTTATTGATTTTTTATTGATCCTTTAAAGATCCACTTTTATTATTATTATCATCCTTCACGGATTCACTTTTACTATTATTATTATATTGACATTCTTAACAAACACTCTTAATACTACACATACTCTTAAAAGCCTGACGGCCAAATTCGCTATATGAGCCATTACTTAGATATATTTACTGAATAATTAGCTTAATAACACAAAAGAAGAATTGATAAAATAAACCCAAATACTTAAAAAATATATATAATTACATTGATTTAGACAGAGAAAGGATAATAACAGAACATCTGAATCACCTTACCAAAATTTTATTTATGAGGATACCTAACCTCATTGTGTTTAAAATACTTGAAATATATAAAAGATAATCTTGGAATCACAAGGCACGCTTGAAGTCAGTATGAAATCATATATCACACCACTATGACATATTTAAAATTATTTACCCCCTTCTTATTGAATAATTAATTTCTCATTAGGGAAAAAATCTTTAACTGTATCTTTATCTATTTATTAAAACCTTTTGAATGTTGCCTATTTGCCTTAGGCATTTAAATAAAAATGAAATCATAACAAAAATCTGTTATAGTAGCCTAATTAGGTCTAACACCCTAATTAGCTTTCTTTATCCTTGTTAATAGATTAGCATTGGCCGTTATATCACGCAATCACAGAATACCCTTTTAAACTTCTTCATAATCTCCTCAATATCTTTAAATTTTAATCCAGAATTAACCATTGGACATTTATCGCATATTATTAATGGAAAGCTTAGGCCTCTGCCTCATTTATTATCACTGACTCTTTATAGGCTGCGTTGTGCTAGCTCTATGCTTGTGAATACCTATCTGAACCTTGGTGGTACCTTGACTCGCCACTTATAAAAATTGAAATTATTAATCATGGCTTGCCTATAGCTAAGTCCATGGCTTAATATATCTTAACTTCTCGACCAATACACCTTAACTCCTCGTCGCTGCTAGATGCCCTCAGGCCATCTTTAAACTCATTACGACGATTGCATAATCTATATCATAGCTTGCCCATAGCTAAGACCATATATGAATAAACCTTAACTCCTCAACCTCAACCAAAACACCTTAACTCCTATATATGAAAAAAATTATTTTAAACAAGACACTTTTAGACTATCCTTTCCACTCCCCTTAACTTACTGTAATAAGAACTCAAGTGCATATCTAAATTAATTTATTTAGATATCTTAAATCTTACTCTTCAGCTCATCAGCTCACTCTTGTGATTCCGTTAATGACTTAACCAATACCTTCTTAAACTCTATAAAATTTAATCAATTAATTTTTTTTTCAATGACCCCCCACATAAATAAGAAAATCCTTATCTTGACTGTCACTCATAAAATTTTGTCATTGGTGAAAAATATCTTTATTCATATTTCCAAGATCGTCTACTAATATATCCAACCTCCTAACTTTCTCTTAAACTGAAATTATATATAAAAAAGTTTACTCAAATTTGCCCTGTTAGCACAATTTTATCTCAAATTATTACTTAAACAATAGTTTACAATTAACAAAAAAAATGGCTTACTCTTAGAATTTACTCTACACCTTAATCTCTCCTCGCGTGCTTTCAGGGTTTCACGTGCCCTCCAGCTGACAAATACTTTACCAAACCCTACCTAACCTTCTACCAGATGTTCTACCCCTGCATGCTTCTAAGGGTCCATCCATGCCCCCTCCTACTAACAAACTTAACCCTAAACATGTATTTTCTAGTAAAAACAAAATAAAGTAATGGTATTTACTTTCCTCAGTTGGATTTTACTGAACATTAAGGAAGTGGGGTTGCTATTCACACCTATCCGAACAATCAAATATATTCCATTTACAAGGTTAAAATATAAAATTTACATAATATACTATGAGCCCGTCGTCTAAGAATTCTCATTATTTTATCATCATTATGATTTTTTTATTTTTTTTTTCTCTCTCCTTTAGTTGGCCTAACTTGAAAGGACCGTTTCTCCTAACTGCACCGCTATGGAGACTTATCGAACCCTACTTTAGTCCTCTCAAATTCTGCTAACTACTTAAGCTGTCCTGCTGTCTCATTGAGCTAAAATAAGATTTTTTTTATTATTATTATTATTACCAGAGTTACCTTGTCGGTGTGTGTCGTCTTACCTTTCCAACTAGGTTGTCAACTTGTTGTTGTCGTCTTACTCTTCCAACAAAGGATGTTTGTAATTGTTAAACATGTCAAAGGATGATTGATTACCTGTCTATTTTATTTTTGAAAATAAGATGATAACAATAGATGTTGTTGATTACCTGGAGACTTGAAAGATATTGTTCGTGCTAACAATAAAAAAAACCTTCACTTTACAAAAACAAAAAATGTTTACTTATCAGAATCTTTGCGTTGAATTTGTACTTTAATCTCTATTTTAAACTTTTCTTACTATGGCTAAATTATATTTCACATTATTTAGCGATTTATAATAGTTACAGTTACACAGTTACATAATATTTACTTACATACTAATTGCAGTTATATAATTATATTTAAATATCACCCTTCTAAAATTAAAATGTTAATTAAGATTTTCTGTTAATCATCCGACATTTAATTTTTTTTAATTTCCTCCTGGATCGAATACTTTCTGTGGGACGTATTGAAAACAACCCTTTATTTTTCCTTTTAGTTTCCTACTTAGTCTCTGGTTCGATTTCAGACTGGACCGTTTTCTACGGTTCGAACTCTTTTTAGATAGTAGTCTCCGGTTCGATCTCTGATCGGATCTTTTGGATTGAATTGTAATTTTTGGCTCAACCTCAGATTGGATTGGAGTCTCTGGTTCGGTCCCTGTCTGCATCGTAGTCTCTGGTTCGATCTCTAACTGAATCAGGGTATCTGGTTCGATCCCTGTTTGGATCTCGGTTTCTGGTTCGATCTCAGATTGGATCATTTTTGGTGGTTTGATCTCTAACTGAATTGGGGTATCTGGTTCGATCCCTGTTAGGATCTCGGTTTCTGGTTCGATCTCAGATTGGATCATTTTTAGTGATTTGATCTAGCTTAATTGGGGTATCTGGTTCGATCCCTGTTTGGATCTCGGTTTTGGGTTCGATCTCTGACTCGATCGTTTTATGTAGTTCGATATCTGACTGGATCTTTTTTTGTGGTTTGATCTCTAACTGAATCGAGGTATCTAGTTTTAACTCTGAATGTATCTTTTCTTAAAATAATTATTAATTGCTACTATTATTCCTTGTCTCATTACATCTAATTTCTGATTGGTTTATGCTATTATTTCCTGTTTGGTTGCATCTATTTTACATCCTAGCTCCCTCATATTCTCTAATAAAATTTGGAAAGGATCTACTTGTTTTATCGTCTGTACTACTTTTTCTTTAATTAAGGTCACTGTTCCCCCTACACTTTGATTCATCATTTGAATGATTACCTCTTCCTTTTCTACTGCCTCATCAGAACTAACCCCCTCTTTTCTGGTTCAACATTTGCCCTAGTTTTGAATCTGTTTGGTCTTTCATCTTCCTCTTAGATATATGGCATTGTGTTTTCATTGTCATATTCTACAGGTTCTCTTATTACTTCCTCTGCCATGTCTAAATTATTGTTTTCCCTTAATTTAAATCATTTAATAAAAAAAAACATACTGTTCCACCCCCAAAATGCACAAATGACATAAAATAATTTTTCACTAGTTGATTTGAGTTTCTGTTGATGACTTATCTGTGACCTCTTCCTTATAATCGTCTCCACCCCCATTTTCCTCTTTGGTGATGGTACGCTGCTCCTGCTGCTACTGTAGGTGATACGCGGCTTCCTGCTGCTATTGTAGGTGATGTGCGGCTTCCAATTATCTCGGTCCTCGGATCTGTTCTCTGCTGCTATTGTCGGGGATGCGCCTCTAATTACCTCGGGGATTTGTAGTATTTCGTGCCCTTAGTTGGGACGCCAATCGAAGTTTTATTGTATAATTGTTACTAATATAAATCACTCTATTTAGTATTGAATAATAACACATTTGTAAAGTTTGATGCTATTTATTTATTCAATAATCACTATTTGTAATGGTCGGAAAACTGATCATGTCATTTAGCGTAACCATTTAGAGAGGCGGCTGATAACACGATCGTAGGAATCGCGGACAGGAGTTGCAGTCCGAGTACATCAAGGACTGGACTCCTAGTGCCGTTCTATTGCCCCATCTTTCGTATATATCTAATGCTCATGGAAGCTTCCAGAAGCTTCTCTATAGAAAATAAAATATAAAAAAACAATTGGATGGAGGTAGAATGTTCGAGACCAGGAAGCTGGCTCAAATTACCGTTTAGAAATGCATATCGATCTTTCGAGAAGAGGAAGTTATTTTTTAAAGACCTTTAACTTGTCATTCTGACTCTGCTGGTCCTACATCATACAGTCTGACTTCATTTACCAGTGACTCTTGTGCCTTCTTAGAAGGAGAAGTGCTTTAAGCGCCACGTAATAGATTATATTATTTAAATAAAATAAAATACGTTTGTAAAATTAGGACGAGATTATTGTCAATGCTTTCAAATATCCTTTCGGGTCAAATAAGGTACATTACAAAGTGATAAAAAAAAATCTTTTGGAAATTTGGGAATAATTTTCACAATAACTAGCTCAAGATAGGGAGGAACAGTGTAGTTTTTTAAGTTGGCAATGAACTTTCAGACTCTTAATAATGGTATTATGCGATTTAAAAAAATTAAGTGTCAGCAAACAAGAGTTAATCCTTGATTAACTTTGTTAAGACCATGTAAAAATAAATGATTTCAATTTGTGCTATGTGAAGTTATATTTAGTTATTCTTTTATATTTTAAAATTTATAAAACAAAATTTAAATATCTGGCTTCTGTACATACTCCATCCTGAAATGTAAAAACTTAGCTTGATTTAGTCCACAATTGTGCATCTAATACGATATAAGTTATCCATTGTGTAGTTGTCAAGTTAAAGCCTGCTACCTTTCAGGATAAACATATGACGAACCAGTAATATCAATTCAATACATTTCACTATATTTGTACTACTTTTATTTATGTTCACCATTTTAATTGTAGCATGTACATTTAAATTGGTCTATCATCTATCTTTCTGTACGCTTAATATCAGTGTTTCCAGACAAACATTGAAAATAGTTTTATAACACAAAATCAGGTTTCTCTAGCTTGGGTAACTTTGACTGCAGTCGAAAGACATCTCACCTATGTATGCTATTTGTTTAACTGATTAAGTCGAAATCCTTTAAATCTACCTTTCCTAAAATATTGACATACGCTTTTCAAAATTGTAATTTGTTTTAAATCTTTCATCCTTATAGTGTTTTATTTTGATTAGAAGCATAGGCCTATACAGTTTCGGTCACAAAAAGTAAGACTCTTTTTAGTGTAGAGAAAGTTGGGCAAGAGGGCTCTATGGGGCAGGAGTGGTCATGGAGCTAAATACGTGTAATTATTTCTCTGCACCCATCAATTATGCTATATTAGTATAAAACATGTTTTCTTTGCTATGGTGAAGTGATGAGCCTCTATTCCGAATGTTAACAAGATAAAATAAGGTAAAGTAGTGTTTTTCTACAAAGCAATACAGTATATTTTTACTAGTTTGCTGCTTACTATATACTATATTAATCATAAATATTAGAAAAATTACTATATTTATATCGTTAAAGCAAGTCTTTGCACATACTTTAAGGGTGACATAAATAGTAGCCTTGATTCACAGGTTAAAATAAATTATTTTATTTTAGGTCAAGAATGGCCTTTGTTGATATCGCTTTAGACACTCTTATCCTAAATATTTGTATCTTGGAAATGTTTTTTACATCTCAGTGTTTTTATTATTCTTTCTACTATGAGAGTAGTACTGGGTTGGGGTTGGAAGCTCATGGGATTGAGTCAATCCCACCCTCGTAGTGACTGTCCTGGCTCAAACGGGAAAAGAGGCTTCCCCTCCCTGCTTGGGGGATGTTCCTCGTCCAGTAATCCTGGCAGAGTGCCTCCTACTGATCTAACATAGGCAACGTCCAGAGGTTTAACCCTTAGGGTTGTTGAAACTTTGTCGAGGTTTCTGTGTAGGTGGGAATGAAGGGGAGGGGGTCCCTAATCACCACACACTAAGCTATTGGTAGTTAGTGCCTTCCGGGAAAGTTGTTCAGGCCACCTCCACGAGGTTCCCACTGAGTAATTAGATTGAAAGACCTTAATTCCTGAATCTAGGTACGTGACCTCCTCCGAGGGGCTAACACCCCTACGTGAACACTCATTGAAGGAGGAGCCAACTCCTCCCATTAACGAAATCTGGCCAAGATGGAGGGGTTTTCCTAGTTGTCTGGTGATGACAGGGACTAATGGCAGGCACGTGGTTTTCGGTCCCTCAATTGCCCGCTGCGCACGTTTACGTGCGTGGCTACGCTTTGGAAGACATAGCCATATGGATTTGAGGAGTCTCTAGAAATAGGTGTTTTTTCCTCGGATACTGGGAGCTGGACCCCGACATTGCAGACTAGTTTCCACTTTGAAAAGTCTTTGACTTATATATGATGTCAGACTAGTGATGTGCGTAGTTCTATATTCTTGCTACTATATCTTGCTTTAAGATAAGTTTAAATAGTAAGCGGATTTTATATGATTTTGCATGAAAAGTATTTTTTTATATTATACATTATTTTGGTTTAGGGTAGTTTTATTAAGAAATCAATTATTTATCTAATGAATTTGTTATAAATTAATAAATGTCTTGTGATAATATTCTTACTTACTCTATAGCATTAGGAACTTGTAATTTCATTGCTGCACTTACTAAAGTACGCCACCTATCCCTATCTTGAGCTATCTTTACCTAGTCGCCGTCATTACACCCTATCCCTATCTTGAGATAGTTCTATACACTATACAGTACAACTTATTAGATACTATCCCTATCTTGAGCTAGTTCCATTTAGTCCTCCTCAGTACACCTTATCCCAATCTTTAGCTAAGTCTATCCATTCCACCTCTTTATTTCAGGTCCATCCTCATGTTATTCTATTCAACCGTATTTCTATATAGAGAAGGCGGTTGCAATACAAAGAATAGACAAGAAGATCACCAGGGATCTTTATTTGACCCAGACCCAATCAGTAAAACTCGGTACCCCAAGTCTAGCAGTGTCAACTATCAGAAAATTAAAGTGCGCAACCATCCGAGTTAAAGGAAGTTAGAGTTTACTTGATGAAAAGCATAACAAATAACATGAAATTGATAAAGGCCCGAGGGCCGTTTTATTATCAAAGGTTAACAATACATATTTAGTTGGTTTCGGACAATGCGCAATAGCAATAAGACTACAATATTAACCGTGAAGCGAATGAATGCGCATAAGTATAAAGAATAATATCATGAGGTTACAGCGTACTAATTGCAATTGCTAAGATTAAAGAACATGCTTACTAATTTAACAGAACCAATTTAAATTCAAAAATTAATGTTCGTGAACAATAGTCGAAAAGAATTGAAAGCAGGCAAACATCTTATCGTCTAATAAACACATCTAAGCCTTTCAAAGATACCCATATATATATATATATATATATATGTGTGTATAATCATATATATGTATATTTATATGAAATTACAATTGTTTAAAAGTCTGTACATATCATATTTCGTAACTTATACATATCAATTATTAAATTTCTGCTCATAACTATACCCCTGGCTACAATGTATACAAACAAAGTCATTATTCCCATCTAACACCCGAGAGGCGGTGGTATCCTACCTACAGACCAAAAAGCATAATAACATCCTAACATATTTTCTTACTCCACTATAAACTTTGGACAAATCAAAATCCTTTACTGAATTTCCCACTCGCGTAGAAATACCAAACAATATTATATTCATAAACACACACTACAACTGTAAGCCATACAAACTATCGTGAAACATGGCGCGCATAGGTTGATTTACTTTATTTAATTTGCAAACAATATAACCTAACCAGCACTAAGAGGCATAAACCCATCACATGCCCATAAACTAAACAAATCTAATTATCAGATACATTTAGTATAATAACAATAAATAAATATGCCGAAGCAATTTCAAAATGAATCCCTACATAATATGGCAAGAGTTAGAGTCGTTCCTCAGTATTCCTATAACACTAATAATAATAATAATAAAAACCTATCCAACATAATGTACACTTACATGTTGTAAGTTCCTATATCCTAATAGCATCAAAGAATGATAGTTCCATGCTGAGTACAAACTTATATTCAATTTTGCTCAGCGGGTAAAATATGGGAGGGAGGTATTTCAAGTCCAATGATGTCATCTTCAGCAAGTAAGTGCGTTGGTCTCTCCTCGGCGCCTGCGCACAACGTCGAAAGAGCGATATTTCGGGGGGAGTAGGTTAACACACGTGATCGCATAGAGCTCCTATTTCTCGAGTTATAGCGCCTGCGCGTTGCGCACCACTCGAGGAAAGTGGGCCGGATTACGTAGAACTCCATGGCGTCATTCTTGTCTAATGTGAATGGTGAGCAGTCATGTGTGTCAATGTGTGCGGAGGATCAAAACACGGCGCTGGTCTCCCGGTAAAACGGGGTAAGTGTGTGTACTTTTGTAGGTGGTGGAGGTTAGGTGGCGAAGATGTTTGTAGCCACGGTACGCTATCATATGCGTATAGGTCTTCCAAATGGTCTCTTTTTATTAGGTTTGCCCTTCAATACCCTGAACGTGGTTCTAGTTTCTTCAATTCATTTAAATTTAAATTAAAAAAACAAACCTTTTTGAATTGAATATTACTAATGAATATAAATAATCGTGCAATATATTAATTCATGTATAAGCCTAAGCACTAAGCGCACACATAAACTATAAGAGTATTTTACCAAAATAAATCCAAATAAAGTATAATCAAATATATTTCTAGCAATAAGGCTGTTTAGTATAAATAACAAATCTTATGTAGGTAGAATACATTCAACTCATTTATATAATATTGGTAATAATTTAAATTTGGTCAGCTCTCAAACTAAAATATGTGTGTATTATTTTTTTTTAGCTCGGAAGTTCAAATCCATGTGTCTGATGAGGTAAAAAACGCTAAAAGACATTACATATGTTCTAGGAAGCTTTTGATTGAAAAGTCGGCATATTTTGCTGGTGTCACGTCAGGTAAATATTCTTAAAAGTTATATAAAATATAATTAAAATGTAATATATGCATTGTAAAAATACTCATTAATAATCATAGATGGGTCCGGGATTCAATTCTCGGTCCCGGCACAGATTTAGTTGATTGCCGAACCCCTCCTTCACCTCTGACAAGACGTGTATTAATCACAAATTGTGAATTTGTGGAATGCCAGGCCTCCATCGTGGTTCGGATTCCACGTTAAACTGTAGGTCCTCCATTTCATCTAAAAATCACCCTACCATTACACATTAGCGTAAGTGCGTATAACCAGAACGGGTAGTAAGATGTGGTGCTAATAGTCTAATAATAATAATAATAATAATTATTATTATTATTATTATTATAACAAAATAATTTTTGAATCTAATAAAATTACTTTTGTCATGAGATTTAATTACTAAAAAGATAATTATGACAATAATAGGAAAGTATGCGTGTACTGACTCCAGCTATACACCTATGTCTCGAGATGGTCTACACACTCGAATGGTTTTTTATCAAGATAGCAAGTGGATCATTATATTGACTCGCAATTCGAGAAGTAACTTTAATAAAATTGAAGTAAATAAGACACATGAATTTACGATGAAAAGGTTAATTTTGTTGTTCTTAGCACCATGTCTTATTACCCTTTCTGGTTATACGCCTATATACCAATTAAGCTAATGTGTTAAGGATAAGCTAGCTTAAATTTGGAGGAAGTGTAGCCACATTTTTATGGAGGGAGAGGGGAAACCCATTTAGAGAAAACAACCCTTTGTATTCCTGACAGGGATTGGAACCCGGATCTCTCCATCATCGGTAGTTCAAGCTATTGAGAGAATGGCATCTTAGACCATGCAGTTACTGAAGTTAATGTTAATACATTGGTTAGTAGCAATAAAGCATTAGTCAAACTCAAATAAGCGTAGTTTTGACAACTTATTTAAGAGTCAAACTAGTAAACGACGCTATGGCGGGATATTCTTGATATCGTTGTCGGTTTTACCATCAGGAGCGATCATTTACCGGATTATACAGTGAAACCTGTTTAACTTGGGCCTGGTTATGTGAGAAACCTCTGTTATTGATAATTACAATGAGGTCCCGCCACTTTTGCAGTAAAATACCTCTGTTACTGGGAATTTTCAGACCTTGTTAACTGAAATTAGATTTCATAAATTTTTTCGATGTCTACCTCTATAATTGGGACTTGGTAGCTCAATAACCCGTATAAGTGAGACAATTTATCAGGTTTAGACACGTTATGACATGCTTGTTTACAAACAGTCTAATTTCTTCCATA
>CABFOW010003052.1:65908-84059 GCA_902141385.1 Timema californicum | reverse complement strand
ACAAGGTCTTTGATAGTCACGAGTATCGCTCCTTGACTTGATTATCATCAGCCAGTTCTCTGGTTTGTTGATAGTGGATATTGTGTCCCGTGGCTTGTGAAAGATTCTTTTCGTGCGTGTGCTACTGAACAAGTCCGAACTGTCCACCTAGAGAATCTAGATGGCGCTGGAATATGGTAGTCGCTCTAGTCTTGATATTCACCGTATCGACCAGATAGGTATGTACCACACACGTCTTTAAATTACGTTAGGATTATTTTCCCCATGATTTTTAACCCCCCGACCCTACCCCCTCTCCTCCTTTAACGTAAGGAATCGTAGCATTTTCCTCCATCCCTTCCCGTCAGTCTTATGTATCTTTTTTTTACGATTTGATAAATTTAATATTTTAATTGTTTAGTTATTTTTAAATATACGGATTGATATTATAATAAAGCGAGTGATATGCAATTTTAGAATACTTAGAATTGCAGTAAAATTAGAAGCAACACATCTAAGTAAATGAAATTTTATAATTTATATATTTTCTGATATTTTTTAAAAATATTTGGTCCTACCATAAATATCGATAAAAAAAAGCTGACGTAATATGGGTTCTGAACTCCATAGCCCCCACTTCCCCCTCATAAGAAAACGTAAGAAAACATTTAAGCCCCCTCACTTCCCTTTAAGAAAACGTAAGAAAATATTTAAGCTCCCCCTCCCCCGTTTAATAAAAAAAATACTGAACCCCCTCTACCCCCAAAACCTTACGTAATTTTAGGACGGTCCCTTTAATGATATACTGTATTCAGATTTCTGTCAGAGGTTTTTGAACCTGATATGAAAATTGATTCCAATTTGCGAAACAACTTTTTTAAATTTAATTTGTATTGATTTTTATCTTTATCACTTCATCAGTCATTTTAGTTCTTTATTCAGAATATTTTCATAAATAGTCTACGTTATTTATGTTTCAAAATTTTATTTTATCAAAGTCATTTAAATTATCTTGATTTAGAGGAAAAAATCTCAGGTTTGTTTCTGCATGGTTTATAATTTTTATCTGATAACCTCCTTTCTTTTAGCACAGATAAAAATAAAACATCCCGCATGATTAGTTGCACTACGGTATCTAATTATTGTCAGATAAAATGTATCTGACAGCGCGGGTAGCTATAGTATTTTTAACTGGATGTGTATGCGGGGGCTTGGACATTTTGAGCATTCACGGTAAAAAATTAAATAAAATCTTTTCAATATTATTTTTTGGAGTTTGAATTCAAATTTGAATCATCGAATATTTAAAATTACTCAATTTTAGTATTAGTGAAAAAAAATAGTTAAATTTGATACAACTAAACAGAATATGTATACAATTAAAATCTCGTTTTATATTATATTACGTAATTATTATTAGTTAATATAGAATAAAGGAAGAATCAGTCTAAAACTAAATAAACTATCTTGTTTAGTGTCAATTGTGTATATTTTAGCGGCGAGGGCGAGAGGGGAAGATAAATTTTGGTTTCAATCTATGATGCCACTGACATTTTATATAGTATAATTTTTAATTATCATATTATTAATTAGCTAACCTATGTTTTTATGTTAATTTCTACGTGATGTATTATTGAATATAGTAATAATTGGTTTTCTCTATAAATTTATCATATCCAAATTATATGAGATATTTGAACTTGAAATTCAAAAAGAAATGTAATAATTTGATAATGTAGGGTACCCGAGAATAGGTCAGTGTTTTTACACTTTGTATGGCAAAACCTTTTTGGCCATAAATAAGTATAATATCGCTCCAGTTGAAACATGGAGTTCAATTTTCTTCACATGGTGACCTCGTGAGCATAATGACATTAGATGACAAACTTTTTAAATAAAGAGAAAAAGGTGATCATTATTCCAGGACAGCCTCGACAGATATTCAACAACTGTTGATATCATCACGTGAAGAAAACTAAACTATACATTTGTACTGAAGAATGATTTAATTTATTTTTAGGAACGGTACATAGTTTGGAAAGGTGAGAGCACGTGCCAAGATGTGTGACCATGCTTTTAATTTTGTTGTACTTAGGTCTTTAGTGTACAACCCGGCCGGACGATAGTGGTAGAATTACTGACAATATACCCGCCCGCGTTCGAGTAGAGTAGAACACCACGGAGTGCCCTGTCACCTTATCTGTATGCTCACCCAGGCGAATGTTCATATTATCACTTGACACTACTATTTCGGAAAAGGGACAGATTTTTACGCGTTCACACTCACCCCTCGAGGTCGCAGAATTACGACAAATATGATCTACTTTTATTGGGTTTATACTGTAACAGTTTTGTTACCTTTGTAAATCTTATTTTGGTTTTATATTCGGGATATATCGTCGACATGCATGACCTTCAACATAAATACATACCGTAATAATAATAGGCTTACAATAAAAATCCAGCTACTCATTCAACTATTTCAAACCGGCTTCAGTGGCTGCATGGTCTAAGGCATCACTCTCGAGTTAGATTTGACTGCTGATTACAGGGGAATCGGGATTCAAATCCCACTCGGCTGTACGGATTGTTTTTTTAAATGTTTTTCTACCCTCCCTCCACGCAAATGCAGATACACTTTTTTCTAAATTCAGCCTTGCACATCCCTGACACCTTAGCCTAATTTGTAGTCTACGTATGCATTAACCTAACAGGTTGTAAGAAGCGGTGCTTGTAAAAAATTGTCAATACCGTGTGAAACTTGCATCAATAGTCTCTGATTTAAGGCGTCACTCTCGCAATATACTTGATTGCAAGTGGCAGGGTTCGAATCACGGTCGGGTGTACTGAGGTCTTTTTTCTCTCTAAATGGTTCCAACATTCCTTCCGCGCAAATGTGGGCTTATTTATTTTCAACCCTACCTTCCTCATCAACAATTATTGCGAGTATGTGAATAGCCTGAACTGGCATTAAGACACGATGTTTTGATAGTACCGGTACAGTCAATCAAGTAATGACAATATCTGGAATATCTCCCTTACAAAGATTATATAGTAGTAGCCTACGGGGTGATTCGAAACACTCTTACATACTGAAATGGGAGATAAACACTAAACCAAACCTTTTTCGTTAGTGAATATATGTCCACAAACGTCACCCTTTGGTGCTAGAGGGAACTGCTGGGCAGTGCGTCAAAGGACTCATTTTCTCCGTCGTCATTAGTAACGTGTACCTCGTACGTGTAACTTTGATCATTTCACAGATTCTGAGATGGCTTGTATGCATGCATTACTGTTGGCGATCGCTCCTTTGAGCAGCTGCTGTAAAACTGCTGTATATAAAAATGCTGTTCCCACTTTATGCCTTTCGTTTCTGTACCAACAGCAGCCTCTAGCACCTAAAGGGGGACGTCCTCGGACGCCATTCACTAGCGAAAAAGGTTTGTTTTAGTATTCCCTAGCTTCCATTGAAGTGTGTACAGAAAGTTTCTAATCGACCTGTATTTTCCAAACGCTCTTTTGGTACAGTAAAAGCAGAAACGCGTTAAACGTTTGCTTCTAAATAATAATAAAAACATTATTAGTAGATGTACATGTATTTTTAAATATAACATTGTGGCAGTTTACATTTTACAAACCGACAGGATAAGACAACACGTGGAATTGGTATTAAAATCTTTAGGTGATGCAATTTGAAATGCTGAGGGTATTGGCGTAAGAGAAGGTTCATTTGACACCCAGGAGAAGCATCTGGGTTGGGATTCTTTATTCAAATCTTCATTTTTCTGTTTTCTTGGTAGAAGGTTCAGTCACAGTTGACGGGCAGTCATCAGGTCCAGATGTAGGGTGTTTTATGGAGCTGTCAGTAGCTAGTAGGCCCTGTCGTCCCAGTCTTTTTATTGGCCGAAACTGGTCACGTGGCCACGCCTCCGGCTCTCTGATTGGCTGCTATAAATAGCCCCTCCTTCCCCCTCCTGACCCTCTCCTCTCCTCCTGACCTCTTTTCCCAGGTGCTGATTACGTCCTCCCTCCCTACAGCTCCTCTCCTACAACCCCCCAACCAATGACATGTTGGTTCTTGATGATTAATTATTAATGATTGTTAATTGATTATTGTTAATTAATTAATTGATAGGATAGAGGTGTTGGAGTTTTTATTCATTGATTAGGCCGTTGTAGTTTATTAGAACCTCGCGCTATGGCTGTCGGGGGTAGAACGAACATTGGCTCTTCTGTCACAAGGCTCTGTCCCAGAACAAGCAGCACGAATCTCGCGCTCTGGCTGTCGGGGCTAGAGTGTGATAAATGGTTCCCCTGCCTTGAGACCCCCCTCCTCCTTCGCAACCCTGGCGACAGGCTGGTGGGTCGACAATTCAAGTCAGGACAAGAATAGATCGTGGCCTTGGCAACCTGGGTTTTCCCTGGCGCCAGTATATTGGCCCTGCAAGACGAGTTGAGACAAGAATAGATATTGAGGTCATTGACCCGGGCAACGGGTTTTGCCTGGTGCCAGGTTGGTGGGCAGGCAAGACAAGTTGGGACTCGTAAGGGACAATCAGTAAATAAAACACAGATATTACAAATATACATTTATTTATTAAACATCACAATTATACATGTTTACGGGAATGTCTCATATATTCGTTCATACGTTTTTCTACAGTGTCTCTTAGATGCGTTAGTAAAATTATTTTTAGTTCACATTCCAGCATGTAATAGTCCAAACCGATGACTTGACGTGTATAGTAGGTAGCACTGATAAGATCCAGGTCTTTGATGTGCGTTTTCACCGTAGGCTGTTCTAGGCCGACGACTTCCGCTGATTCTTTTGGCGTGTCGCATACATCCACGACGAGTGTGTCGATCAAATCGTTGCAATAGCGTGCGAAGGGTGTCGACCACATGTCCCGTTGGTCAACGGCGACGTCGATGAGGTCCCACACCTCACAAAGACGCGCCCAGCTAGGGGCTAGATAGGCGACCCGTTTGATTCAAGCGTCTTGTTTCTCGTTGATGATGACTATAGGTCACCGCACATGCGTCTCAGAGATTTCGTGATTAGTCAGACTAATCTTCTGAGGTGGTTGCGTGTTGCTGAAAAACTTTGATATGACCGACTTGTAGCTGTCCAGTTCTTGCCACTCTGTACGGTTAAACACTGCACAGTTCCCGCCGCATTTTTCTAGCTGGACATAGGGCGTAAATATGTTTTTGACGCTCATGCTGACGATGACCCGCTTGGCGTCGACTCCATCCAGCGGGAACAATGTGTTGAAACTACTGGTGACGGGGAGCAGCTTCACCGGCTTTGTTTTGCTGCCGCAAACGTCTTAACGTTCTATGCTGTTTAGTGGCTATGGCCGGCACACCGTCGGGTCGCCATTTAATGTTCGCAAAAATATTTTGTTATAGTAATATATTAAACTTTTACAAAAATCACAAGTAATACACTTATGAGGATCTTGAAACTATACACTCTGACATAATATATAACATTTACACTAAACAAATTAGTCACTTAGACAGCAACAATAAATTTAACGTTCGCAAAAATATTATGATATAATAATATATTTACTTTTACAAAAAAAATCACAAGTAATACACTTATAAGGCTCTTGAAATTATTTTAAATTAATATGTTGTTACGTTTTAAATATGAAACTATATACGATGACATAATATATAATATTTGCACTAAACAAACTATCCGCTTAAACAACAAAGAAATGTAATGTTCGCAAAAAAATATTTTGATATAATATATTTAACATTTACAAAAACCCGCCTCGGTGGCGTAGTTGGTTAACGCGCTTGTCGTATTGAGCTCGACTGCTGAGGACGGGGGAGATAGAGGTTCGAATCTCGGTCGGGTGAACTGGGCGTGGTTTTTCCTAAATGGTTTTCCACTCGATGATCATGGTTTCTTCTTCAACAAGTTTATGAAGAAAGGTATCCACAACATTTTCACCACTATAGACAACAGGAGGTTTCACACATTTACCTTCGGAATCGACTATTACATATGCAAATCCTGATGGCGTATGCTTCGTCATTTTTTGTAGTTGATGAGTGATCAGGGTGAGCAGACTGAGCTTATAAGCTATATAGGCTTGTATTTCTAGGATAGGAGGGAGTTGTGGGTGTAGACGTTAAAACACAAACATAACAGTTTTTACTATATTTATTTGAATTGTGAAAAAGTATACACACAGTGAAAATTATACTGTGAATATTTACAATATATATTTATTATCATAAAAATAACAGTTTTACAATATTTATTTAAATCATGAAAAAAACATACAGACAGTGAAAAGTATACTGTGAATATTTACATTATATATATTTTTTAACACAAACATAACAGCTTTTACAATGATGAAAAGTATACTGAGAATATTTACAAAATAGGGGAAATAGTGGCCTTGGTATTAAATATGATATATACATAGAGACGGTTTTAAATTTAAAAGAAAATAAATATATATACAAACAGTGTATTATATATTTGAATAGATTTAAAATAAATATATATACAAACAACTAATTGACTAGAAAAAAATCAGGTAAGTGGAGGATTGTACTGTCAAATAAAAAAATATAAAAAAGTAACCCGGGTGCATAAAATATGCCTGTTTTCATGCAGAAAAAAATATGAAAAAAATCTCAAATCTTTGAAAAATGGTATGTCAGTGGAACTGTCTAGAGTGAAAGAAAAAAAATTCAGCCCGTCTAAATAATCACTTTTTAGTCGTGGCGAGTGCGTTTACAAGGACTCTGATACCCAAACGGCAACGTATTAAAATCATCGGTTATCCGACGTTTGGTGTACATGGGCCGGTAGACTTTAGTCTGCGAAACGGTACATACAGTCGCAAGACCTTCTCTTACAATTCTGTGCGGTATCTCTATGTATCTTTCCGCAGCCTGTTCAGTGACCATCGCTTTCAAAACGTCAAAATTAACGTCGTTCCGGTTGCNAAAAAAATCTCAAATCTTTGAAAAATGGTATGTCAGTGGAACTGTCTAGAGTGAAAGAAAAAAAATTCAGCCCGTCTAAATAATCACTTTTTAGTCGTGGCGAGTGCGTTTACAAGGACTCTGATACCCAAACGGCAACGTATTAAAATCATCGGTTATCCGACGTTTGGTGTACATGGGCCGGTAGACTTTAGTCTGCGAAACGGTACATACAGTCGCAAGACCTTCTCTTACAATTCTGTGCGGTATCTCTATGTATCTTTCCGCAGCCTGTTCAGTGACCATCGCTTTCAAAACGTCAAAATTAACGTCGTTCCGGTTGCCATAGTTTATGGTGATCCGCGAACCTCGCACACCGTTTTTGTTTTGGCAGGATCGCCACCAACACAAACTCGGTACGCATAATTCTTGGGACCGCCAGATACAAAGGCGCTAATGAACTTCCCGGACCGTAATCCTGCAGTTCATCAGTGAGGTCACCTAAAAAAGTCTCCGGGTGGTGGACTCCAATCGTCGGGGCGTTCTGTGAATAGAACGCTATTTGTATCATTATACAAAACGCAGTCCCCCAATTGTTCAAGGATGCGGTATAAGTTCAACCTAGCCATAGCAGTCGTGTAGCATGCATGCCACCGCCACACTCGTGTTAGGGTTAGGGCGCAACGCGTCACGCGCATCCTTGTAATTGAGGAACATAACCTCATTAACATGTATGACGCTGTCCACGGTATGTACGGATCCGTCAGGTACTTGTGGATACCCTGATAGTCGTTAACAACGGCTACGTGTGGTATCGGATCTTTGCCCAAACTTTCCCTATAGTGAATTTAAAAAGAATTTAGCCAGAGTACGGAGACCTGGGTTTTTACAAACAGAGTCGAAATCGAGTTTTACCCCTTCCCTTGCCTCATAATTTTGAATATAAGCTAACTTTTCCTCTTGTGAGGTACACCACTCTGGCCATCCGCTGGCTTCTTGCTTAATTTTCAAAAAAGTATCAATGTACCCGTGAAACAATCCGCCAGAACGTGACGATCGTAAACAGATACATTGTACTCCCAGACTTCGTGTACTGTTTCGACGGTGTAGCCTTTCTCAATGGCTTTCCGGATCTAGTCAATCACCCCGACGCCGTCAACCAGCGATCTTTTTTGTAGTTGTGCTGTCACGCGCCTTGGTTTTTCTCCTCCCCACATTTCCTGCACAAAATGAACATTAGCTTGCCGTGCATCCGTGTAGGCAATACGGGCATGAATACATACCGTGGAGGCGTCACTGTAACTTTGGCTATGCCTTCTACTTGTTCTATAGACGGATAATTTGGTTCCAAGTGAATTTTGGGGTGGCCGACGGGGTATTTTTTGTACTTGCAAACGTATGGATACAATGAACACACATCCAAGTATTTGATCTTCTCTCCACAAGATAGGTCTGCTTCGTGGAAAAATTTGATACAATTTGTACGCCCGCCAAAGAATGCATCCCTAGGGCTGAGAGGCTCCTTGGTATACACCTCGTGCTGGAGTACACATTGCTGTAAGTCCTTGTTTGTACGTTTCATCGCATTAAATATACACTCCTACATCTCTACGACCGTATAGCCGGCATTCTTAAACTTTTCCAAACAAGCCATAGTCGCTTCATAGCGCGTCTCCATGGTTTCGTGAGGACTATTTTTGATAGGGGTGGTCCTATCAGGGTAAAAGAGAGGGTACCCGTGCCAATAACAGCCCCAGAACTGGAATACGGTGGTGGTATCTCCAGCTTTAACAACGCCGTCTACACGTTTCCATAACACTATATTCCTCACGGCCGTTACCCGCATGAAGAATAGAGACACCGCGTTGATGGGCCTCCCAGCAGAGCCATTGTACAGCGATGCGCGACTGTTGGTCTGCGCACCGATAGCCACCGTTATGGATAATACCGATAGTATTCTCCCTAAGATGACTTCGGCGGTAAACCAATATGGCCGCTCCTGCCATCGTACACGCCTCTCTGAAATGGTCCACCTTTGATTTCTCCATGAGCATCTCTTTGAACTTCAGGCTGGCCTTCCGTCGGATCTCTACATCTTTCACACAATACAGTTCCAACTTGCGTTTAAAATCAAAGACATAATTTTCTTTGACCAACGCGTCATACCACTTCTCAAAGTGCGCCTTTCCCTCAACTGACATCTCGCCGATGCAGTAGTCCTCCTCTGTTGGCAAGGGACCCCTATACCCCACGTTTTCTTTTTTATTGAAAAAATGGGGGGAAATGTCCCTTTTCTAAATAATCGTCCTAGCCAAACGTTTTGGGCAACTTGGACAATGACATCGGGAGCAAGTTCAGCGATTCAATAAAGTTGAGCGGACTGTAACGCATGGACATGAATTTCCCACCGTTCATTATAAGTTCTGGAGTCCATTTTTTTACCTCCTTCATATACCTTAAAATAAAATTTCCATCATAGGATTTTGCGTTATGGCCGAGGAGGGTGATATCCTTAAATTTTGAAGCTTTAATTTGTTCTATAAATCAAAAAAATTGGGTCATTGTGGTTTCACCCTTGAATATGTGAGTCCTATCACCCCTACATTCGGTGTAATGATGGTCATTTGGATCTAGATGTACGCAGGCCTTGCAACACGTCTGCACGACACATAGGTCAGGTTTGTGCACATTGAAGAAGCGTTTCTTGTCTGCATTCAAAATCATAGAATAAAAACATGAAATTACTCTTCCATTAACGGTTTTGACGGGGCCTGCTTCATATAACTGAAATTACCAAAAGGACGATATGAATTTCATACTCTACAAAAAGTCTCATAACACCCATGGGAATAATTTGATCTTTCCAAAGTGAAAAATTGCCCCAATACCTCGCAAACCTTTTTTGACATCACAGACCGACCTGTGACCTCTGCAAAACCCGGGACGTTTATGGTTATCAAAGCACGTCTGGTTTGTGAACCAACGCCCACAGTCTTTACAGAACACAGATCGGCCTCCGCTACAAACCGCTTTAGCGTAGCACTTTTGCACGCGAATTCACATTTGTGCACGTTCTTTGTGTTAAACTATACACGACACTCACGGCAAAAGTACGAGCACTTAAATGTGGCTGTCAAGGATGCTACGACATCAAAATGATTTTGCTTGTCGTCGTGAAAATACAAATCAAGGTAGCCCTTAAAGGAATGTTCGGAGGAAGTAGGTCCCTCATATAGGACCTGTCTCCCTCTACGTTCCCTAAACACATTGATTTTGTATTCGGAGAGGTATGCTTGAAATTGTTTCAATTTAGTGAGCCCACCACCTTTCAAAAGATCCACACGGGCATCACGGCATAGTTCCTCTGCTTGGAGTTTTTGAATAGGACGGCCCTGTTTAATCTGTTTAACGGTGTTCAAGTCCATACATCCTGGTTCTCTTTTATTATCACATATAGCTTTGGCGACAACCAATGCACGGGCAAGGCAAAGTGTGTCGTCATTTTGAATCGTAATGATCCCTTTGTTATTACGGCTATATGTGCTAGCGGGAGCGAGTTTATCACATTTATGATTACCCCTCCCGCTAGGCTCCTTAAAGTGGCAGAGTTTAACGTACAGTGGTGCTGTACTCAAAAACAAAGTATTACTTTGCAACACGTGACTTACGTTATCAAGCACGGCTCGAGCGTCTAACTGGTCCGCTCACCTAAATGAGACATACACAGGCCTCAACGTAGAGTCCGTGTTATTTAAAAGTAAGCCGACGTGGTCATTGGCGCTTACGCCATGGTCCTGCAGCCGATCGAGCAAATTAGTAATTTGTTCTTCATGCCATCTTAATGCGTCACGATCGCTTGCTGGTGCACCAAGATGTACGCTAATTTCTCCACCATTATATAAGAAACGCCTCATTTGTTTAATCCTCTTCTACGATACGAAGAGGGACGCCATTTGACAATCCCCCGCCTACCTGATTTACCGGGCCACTAAACCCCTGTCGCCGCCGCTATGATCCCCGTCTCCCTCACCGCAGCGGGAGTTAGAGCACCGTCTGCCAGGCTCAGTGGCGGTGCTCCTGCAGTGTGGTGAGGGGGACTAGTAGCCAGTGGCGGTGGAAGGACTGTCCCTCCATTTCCGGTCTCCAATTCAACTATAACACATGTCAAACTAAGCACTCTTACAAACATGCGCGTATTTTTTCCTTTAAAATGTATAATACTTTAGGTATTAATATGATACGTTAAATTTTTTTCCTAAACATAATTGCTTTAGCTAAAACCAACATTCACAGAAGTGAGCCAGCATTTGCGTGGAGGGAGAGTGAAAAAATGCTTCTAGCTTACCCTGGTAAGATTCGAACCTCAAACTAATCTCTTTAAAATGTATAATACTTTTGGTATTAATATAATATGTTAAATTTTTTCCTAAACATAATTGCTTTAGCTGAAACCAACATTCACAAAAGTGAGCCAGCATTTGCGTGGAGGGAGAGTGAAAAAAATGCCTCTTGTTTACCCTGGTAAGATTTGAACCTCAAGCTCATCTCTTTAAAATGAATAATACTTTTGTTATTAATATAATATGTTACATTTTTTTCCTAAACATAATTTCTTTAGCTGAAACTAACATTCACTGAAGTGAGCCAGCATTTGTGTGGAGGGAAAGTGAAAAAAAATGGCCATATAGTTCGTTCACCGTAGGAATATTTTTCTGAAAGGCCTTTTTCCCTATCAGAAATCTATTATCTATTAGGATATTGGTAGGAAAAAAGACCTTTCAGAGAGTAATTCCAACTGTGAATGGAGTATAGTTTACCCTGGCAAGATTCGAACCTCAAACTCATCTCTTTAAATGTATAATACTTTCGATATTATTATAAAATGTTACATTTTTTCCTAAATATAATTGCTTTAGCTGAAACCACCATTCACAGAAGCGAGCCAGCATTTGCGTGGAGGGAGAGTGAAAAAGGACCTAGTTTACCTGGGTAATATTCGATCCTCAAACTCATCTCTTTAAAATGTATAATACTTTCGATATTAATATAATATGCTGCATTTTTTCCTAAACATAATTGCTTTAGCTGAAACCAATATTCACAAAGTGTGTGTAATAAATGCAGTTGAACCCTAGGGCAACTACCACTGCAGTTAATTTAACACTATGAAGGTTAAACATACATTTTCACCCATGTAGGGAATTGATCCCGGGACCTTTCGCAAAGTGCGTCTAATAAATACACCCTAGTACAACTACAAAAATTTAGTCCAAGAAGGATAAACTCTCATTTTCAGCCCCTGTTTGGATTCGAAACAGTGTCCCTTGGCACTGCATGCTTATAGGTTTTGTCTCTCTAATATTTATTTTTAAATTGGTTATTATTCCAATGGATTTGTTTACAATACACACACATATCATAAATGAAAGTGTACAGACTTATGTTCACTCTAGGTGAAACGTGAATTTAATAAATGTCTAAAGTGGCGATTATAATTTTCTGCCTTTGTACACGAAATTAACCTTGGACCAATAGTTTACTATACAGACACATTACCGTAGACACTAAAGTGCTACTTGAATATTTGATCGAGCATTTTATAAAACGACAATTATAATTGTCTGTCTTTGAACGGGAAATGAACCCGGGACCCTTTAAATCCTTTACTGGAACAAATACAAAATACCAGCCAGGGCAATTATAAAAACTAAACCAGTATTTTCGCTTATCCCCGGGAATTGAACCAGGGACTCCCCCACTGGCTCAGTATGGTTTTTAAGCGTATAAATCATACAGGTACTAAAGCGTGTGGGGGTTAGATTATGTAGGATTTATCGTTTAAGTAGCATTATAGTTTTCCCTGCTCTAAATTGAAAACAAACGCATTCTCTTATACACTAAATGAACTAGTACAATCTCCTTGAAATGAGCAGCTGCCAATAGGTTTCAAGCTATTGGCGATATAAGGGTTGTTTGCGAAAGAGAGAGCTACACATATAGGCTATTTTCAAGCTAGTGGCTCTAGTATGGTTACTTGTAGATTTTACTTACATATCAGCCGGTCGATTGCGTCCAAATCAGCGCGAAAATCGGGGGGCGCATTTCCACTGCTGTAGAGGGACTCAGGCGAGAGGGGTGCCGTCGAGGGGTTTGCCAAGGGGTGTTGTGAGGGCAGCCGGGTCCGGTAGGAGGGGTCTGCGATGACGCCGTGCTGAGCACCGACCACAGGGTTTGCCTCAGGCACGCACGTCGCGACGTTGTCTGGCATTCCCTCATCCAGTCCATATGGATCCCACTAGTCTGAAATTAAAATAAATACATATTAATTAGCATTTACGGGGAAATAAACACCGACAAGTATCTAAAATATATATATTGTAGGCTGTTAAGTACCCATAGACTAATCGCCATCCGCTACGTAAATCCCGTTTTCGGTAAAGCTCAGCATCTGGTCTAGACTATTGGGGCCCACAGGTTGTACACCTCCGTCAACCATTGGGGGCTCGTTAACTAACAAAACAAAGAACACCATTGTACGCCACAGATGTATTAAGTAAAAAATACATCAAAATATACAAAACTATTTTTAAAACATACCTGAATTTATCCAATTTTCTAGCGCTTCAAAACTCATCTTGATGAATACCACTGGCAATAACAAATTGAAATGACCGATTGTAATGATTTGACATCTATTTATTCCCTTCTTGATGGGTATGCCGCGTGTAAATGACCTAAATACCTTAATGGTCTCTGCGCCTGCGCAAACCGTATCAGGTCTTTGTAAATACCGTTATCTATCAGACATCTTAGCCAGCGAGGTGGATGGACGTTTCTGTTCGATGCTCTTTTCAGGCAACTGTGGGGTACACGTTGACGTTGAATGACTAGCAAACAATGGTACACAGGTGAACGTGCATACCCCCATTAGCAGGGCTAACTTCCCACTTCCTGATCTATTAGCGTAATTAGTACTTAAGCGCGTACGTGTTGCTAAAATGCTTAGAGTTCGTTTGTGCCAGATAGTTTGAGTTTGCACAAATTATGCGTGTTTTCCACCCCACGTGCACAACGGGTCGTACATACCTCCTTAGCACAGAATGAATAAGCTTGGTTTAGCAAACGTGGGTGCAAATGGGTGACGCACAAAGCTACTTGATTATTACTGCATACAATGTATCCAGCATTATTTTTTCTTAATACCTGTTCACACGTATATATTTATTACGCTAATGTGTTTGGTAGCAGGAAGATTAAACGTACCCGAAAAAAACCCAGCCTCAATACATCTGACAGGGAGATCAAAACTCGATTTCCTCCCATCTTTAGCAGTCTAGTCTTTTGCGAGAGTAGCACCTTAAACCGTGTGGTCACTCTTTATCTTAATAACTTTCAGCTACGAGAAATTCTAAGCTAAATACGGATGAATAGCAAACAGGGGTACCACATGGACTTTTTTTTTATCACTCGCGCAAATTTCGGGTGCATTGAGGTGGTCGTTGCTCGCCCCGCAAGGCCCTATGTAAGTCCTGTTAGTCGCCATAAATCTTTTAGCAGCTGCTTAATTTGAATGCACGTGCACAAGTGGTTGCGCTTACCCTCCTTAGCACAGAATGAATAAGCTTGGTTTAGCAAACGGTGGTGCAAACGGGTGGCGCACAAAGCTACTTGATTATTACTGCATACAATGTATCCAGCTATATTTTTTCTTAATACTTGTTCACACGCATATATTTATTACGCTAAGGTATTTAGTAGCAGGAAGATGAAACGTACCCGAAAAAAAAACCAGCCTCAATACATCTGACAGAGAGATCAAAATCCGATTTCTTCCCATCTTTAGCAGTCTAGTCTATTGCCAGAGTAGCGCCTTAAACCGTGTGGTCATTCTCAGGATCGAACCCCCTCATTGTGACGAACAGGGTGTGGATGTGCATGAATGTTTGTGTGTGTGAATATTCCATGGTCTGTCGCTTTTTACAGAACTTTATATTTGCCAAAAGTCCCAATCGCTTGTCAATCAAGAGCTCGGTGGTAAGTTGTTGATCGTAGTTCAAGTTTTATACCAAAAGATAGCGGTATCATCCAGAAACAGGTTCTGTTAGCGTGCTAGTAAGATGCGGTGCTAGATATTTGATTTTAAAAGGGCCAGTTGAGCGTTTCATCTTGAACATGTCCACTTTCAGGGAGTGTTCGAGATTGAGTGACTGTTAACGGTACTTTCACAAAGGCTGATATCTATTCCTGTCAATACCGATGTGTAAAGGTTAATGCCTGGTTCATTACCCCCAGGAAGAACAACCCCGGCCGGACGGTAATGACCGGCTCTGGGCGGGGGGAGAATTCCCGTGTTCATGACCGGCAGTCAGAGGAGGGAAGTGAAGGGAGGGAGGGCTTGTAAGAATACGCGCGGCCCTCGGACTAAATCCTACACTTGGTGGAGAGGGTTCTGAAATAGCACCGCGAGTGCCACGGATGCCCGCATGCTGCAACGCCTGAATCAATGAATAAAAACTCCACCACCTCTATCCTACCAATTAATTAATTAACAATCGTTAATAATTAATCATCAAGAACCAACATGTCAAGGGTTGGTGGGGGGGGGTTGTAGGAGAGGGGCTGTAGGGCTGGGGAGGGTGTAATCAGCACCTGGGAAAGGAGGTCAAGAGGAGGAAAGGGGAGGATCATGAGGAGGGAAAAGGAGGGGCTATTTATAGCAGCCAATCCGAGAGCAGGAGGCGTGGTCACATGACCAGTTTCGGCCAATAAAAAGACGGGGACGACAGGGCCTACTAGCTACTGCTGTCAGCGGGGCCAAATGTAAGGTTTGTTGAAGGGCATTCAGTGTCATTTATTTGTTGGTCACTAATAGTTGCAAGTAGGTAGTGTGAATCCGAAAACACATTAGGATCAAGTGGCCTAATTCCTGTTTTCTTAAAACCGCTAATTGCATTTGTCATTGTATCAGCGTGTAAAAATGCTGCCTCATCGTTCGAAGACAACTGCCCTAAAGTTCGAAGACACCTAGAATATAGTAACAACCTTTGCTGGATTGCACCTAAGCCATTTTCTCATTTCATCCGCATAGTAAAGGCTTTGAGGTTTAAAAAATGTGGACGATGTCCACTCTCCGGGCGACGTTTATGTTTAGACCCCGGTCTCGCGGTTCGTTTGGGTAAGGGTGGATAAAAGTTTTGCGGGAAGGTGCAGCAACGTGAGTTGCGGTGTGACAGGTGATGGCAGGTGGAGAGAGAGAGAGGATTAAATACCATATTATTCCTTCTGATTTTAACAATTTATTTGCTCTTTCGGTAACATGTGGCGTACCAAGAGTTGGTAGCTACTCTGCCCTCTGATCACCGTGTTTTATACCCTCTTATTCCGCCTGACCTTGTCCATTGAGAGAGAAGGAAGCTTTTCATTGGCGCGTGAGAACGGGAGAAAGTGTCCGCCAAGCGGGTCAATAGAATGAAGAGGAGAGTTGTCGCAGTCGCATATTAGCATGCTCTGATGCACCGCACCCTTAAGGGGAGCACGAGATAAAATTTCAACACATACTGACTAATTGGTCACACCGTGGGGTTTCGGACTTTAAAAACGGGTTGTCGCTTTCGCGAAGTCTAGAACAAAGAAAAATATATTATGAATATTGGTGGGGGGAAATGTAAAGTATGTTGGGTAACTGAATAAGGGTTTTTAGAGTTACGTGCGGAGACTCTGCTCTATGGGGGGCTGGGTGAGAGCCTCCCAAACCACTGTTGGCACATTTCGCTTATCTTGGCAGGGCTTTGGGACGTCGATGGCAGCCTCCAGGGTTGATGACTTAATTCACAAGCCCCTGAATAAGAGGATTGGTGGCAGCGGGAAGTCTATCGTATAAGGACTGCGCCAGCTTCCGGAAGTGTCCTTGATGGTAGGCATATTCAGGTCACGATACAGAGTCTTATTCCGGACATGGCAAAGTGCGTCCACAATGACCCTCAGACACACGCTCTTGAACGCCTGCATCATCCTCACATACGTGTCCTTCAGGTGGCCCCAAGCAAGACACGCATATTCGAGTATCGACCTGAGCAACTGCTTGTACAGTCACCAAGCCGTGTAGATCTATGACGTCACGGAGCAATCCTCCACGAGCGCACATGGTCCAAGAGCCCCATGAAGGGTACTTAGCGTCGAAGTCTCCACCGATTAAAACAGCCGTGGTACCTCGAAGCAACACCTCCATGTCAGCCCTCGTAGCCCGGTCCAACTGGCGGTAGGGAAGGAAGTAGTTGGAAATGAGACGCACTGGGCCAGTTGAGGTCACAAGTTGGATAGCCGTAGCTTCCATGTGTTGGTGGGGAGGAAGTGAGATGACGTGATGGTCGAGGTCCCTCCGGACTAGGACCATCATCCCACCTGTTCCCAAATCCCTCACTCGGTCACTCTGATGGCAGATGAACTCTGGTAACGAGAACCTCATTGCGGAACGCAAGTGGGTTTCTCCCGACAGCATTACATCGACACGATGCTTTGCAAGGAAACTTTCAAGCTCAGCCTTCTTCCTCGCGACTCCGTTAGCCTTCCATAGTGCGACCGTGAGCTCCTTCAGCACTGGTGGTCTTCTATTCTGGTGTACTGCCATTAGAGACCAGGTAGAGGATGATATGCTCCATGACCAGGTGGCCGCGGTTACTCCTCGGAGACTCCTGGACCTTCCTTAAGAGACTCGATGAAAAGTCCCATGGGGCCAGTCCTGGAATACCCTTGAGTAGCTCAATGCAATTTTTGTGCTTTGCGGTATCATCCTCGGTTGTGGGAAACGGGTCGGGTGTGGGGGTGGCAGGAGTAACAAGGGTAGGAGTTGAGAGGGGTAGAAAAGGGCTGAAAGGGCAAAGGAGTAGGGATAGAGTTGCGGGGAGTAGGAGTGGTAAGGGTTGAAACTGGGAGAGGAGCGGTCTTGGGCGGGTCCTCGACTGAAAGGGAAAAACCGGATGCCACCAGTTCTATTAAGGTGGCTTTGGCAGGTGCCTCGGCCTGAGGTGGAGGGGTTGGTCTCCATGACAGGACACTGGCGAAAGATTGCACTAGTGGCTTTGGTGTTGTGGAGTCACGGTCGCCTTCCGTCCCGCAACGTGCCTCGAGGGCTTCTGGCCATCACTTAGACCATCCGTGAATTTTGAGGAAGTGAACCTGCATTTGCGTGGAGGGAGATTGGAAAACCATT
>CABFOW010003052.1:0-65429 GCA_902141385.1 Timema californicum | reverse complement strand
AGTTCACCCGACTGAGATTCGAACCTTTATCTCCCCGCCCTCAGCAGTCGAGCTCAACACGATTAGCGCGGCCTCCAAATCAATCCTATCAGTTCATACAACACAAGCGGTTTCTCTATCTTTAGTATTGTTATGTACTGGTACATGTTTGAACCAGGATGTTTGTCAGGCTACGCCTGATGACAGGATGGTCTGTCTATCCTTAGTATTGTTATGTACTGGTACATGTTTGAACCAGGATGTTTGTCAGGCTACACCTGATGACAGGAAGGTCTGTCTATCTTTAGTCTTATATTCTGGGTGTGGGTCGGAAGCTATATGTGTGACTGCTCAAAATAGCGGGCTGGCCACGAAGAAACAAAAGGTCACACACAGCTCCTCGTGGTCGAGTGTTTTTACATTTTGAGGAAACCTGGTTCGAGCCCAATGGCAGCCTCTCAAAGCTAAATGTCTTGGAACTACCAAGGACTTAGTTAAGTTTACATATTGCCAGTCCACCCTTTCATTTCTTGGTCAAACAACCTTATCCCAAAGTGTTAATTTACCACTAATTTAAAGTAGGCCTAGTTTTTGTGTATGTTTCTTGCTATCCTTATTTGATTACATTAAACTCAAATGGAAAATTAATAATGTATCATTCTTTTCCAAAAGATCCGGTAATTCGTAAAAAGTGGATACACCTTTGTAAGGGTGGAAATAAACATAATTTAAACTCAGAGGAAGAAACTTAGAAAATGTGCGAAAGGGATAAATTACCCATCTTCCGATTTTTCAGCCAACCCATTCATTATATGATAAATTAATGCAACATGTGAGTGTATTTGTAAGTTATTTTATTAAGAATATAATTACAATTACACTACATCGGCATCAGTATTTTGTTGTTTTTCACTGAATTTAACTATTCGTCTAGGCTTTATGCACAGGTATTAATAATTACAACCCTCCTCGGTGGCGTAGTCGGCTAACGCGGTGGTTTCATGTTGAGCTAGACTGCCGAGGACGGGGAGATCGAGTTTCGAATCTCATTCGGGTGAACTGGGAGTAGTTTTTCCTAAATGGTTTTCCACTCTCCCTCCACACAAATTTGGGTTCACTTCCTCAAAATTCAACCTTACAATTCCTAACACATTAGTGTAATTATTACTTAAGCGTATAACCCGAACAGTGAGTAAGACGCGTTGCTATATTTAAAATTTAAATTAATAATTATGCTAATAGGGTAGGAATGAATAAGATAAAATGTTGTTGTAGTGTACCCGAAGTTTCGTGGAGGAAAGAGGGAAACTATATAGGGGGGAGGGGGGAAGCTCAGTACAGCCAAACAGAATTCAAACCCCTACCCTACCATCATCTAAAAATCAGTCAGAATGGCATAGTCACTTAACCCACGTGCCCAAAAAACACTTAATTAATCACATTTCAATAATACGTTTCTAAACTAGAAGTGGAATAATGTCCTAAGTTAACAGGGATGACATTTGCAGCTTCAAATATTTCTATTGGATTAATAGTCTTGACAATATAAAAGCCAATTGCAGTAAATTATGACACTTTTTCTCGCACGTTTAGACGAACAACCCGAATTTAACAAAAAAAACTAAACACAAATAACTAACAATTATTTTTAAAATAATCACTAATATTATAACTTATGGGGTTTATTATTAATAATGTGTGTTAGTGTAATAAATATTTAAAAATGCACAACTCCTTTCTGTTATTATCACGTTATATACATCCACATTAACATTACACGAACAGCTGGGCTCACGAACAAACGCTTCTGTATCATCTAAGCTGTTTGAGGACCTGGTGGTCGGGGCTTAGACGCAAAGCGTACTGACAATTTGAATCTTAAATTATTTCCATCTCCCCCTCCACACAAATACGTATACATTTTCTCTAAATTCTACTTTATTCATCCTCAACCTATAAAATATGTAAATATAAGAATAACTAAGGAAAGATGTTATTTAATGTTGTTAACTGTGCTTTCTTGTCAATCATAGTTCACCCTTTAAGTTTGGTACTTTTCGTAACTAATTTTAATTTTAAAACGTTTTAATCGCTTTATAAAATACATATTTTATATTAAACATGTTTTGAGTTGTATGGCTGGAGCGGTAGTCGGGCGGTCACTCTGTGACGTCATGCGACCGCTCAACCTGCTCCACGAAAACAGTTGGTCGAGGCAACCTTGTTTAAAAGTAACTTTTTTGTAATACATTAAGCTATTTTGCACGAATCTGTCTTCTTTTAAAGTTTTTAACTACACTCTAAGTTATAATCTTAAAGTGTATTCATTATTTTTATTGCCCAGGAATATTTTCTAGTAAAATATAACAAAATAAATGGCTAGAAAGGTAAAAAGATTTGACTACGGATTTAGTTGCATTAAAATTTGGTAAAATAGGCATGAAATTATGCACTTTAAACTGAAGAAATATGCAAGAAAAACCGGAAAATATCAACAGTAAAGAAATAAGTATTACAATTAAAATTATGATTTATAAAACCATATTCTACAACAGCTTCTGATAACAATACACAACTAGATATTTAAGATTTTCAGGAGTGGCACAGCTATTTAGAAAATGGATCCTCTTTCTTTCACTTCAATGTAAATTTTGGGGGGTTTTCACACTTTGGTTTTGAATGTGAATAGCTGTTTGCGTGTGTTGAAGAACTTGGAATATTTTTTTGCATTTTATCTAGAATACACTACATGCTGTTACTTGTACTCGTCTTACTACTTAGGCCTGAGAGTCAAAATGTCAGTAAATATCAGTAACACATTATTGCAATTAATTTAATGTGGTGTGTTTTCTCGCATTATTACTGCTTCGTATATTTACATATTTTGTCCGACACGTTAATTTACCACTTATTCACATTGCATTGAGAATTACGTGAAATGTAACCTTGGTCGATCACAGCCGTCCCACGAGTAAAAAAATATATATAGCGTCTTTATGACGCAAAAATACTAATATAAAACTTAACTGTTTTCAACAAACTTGCCAAGATATTATTTTACCGTCAGTTGTGAGCTTAGGGTCCTCTTGAATCCACTGTTTAAACACTATTTACACAGTTTTGTCTTTTGGAATATTTGAATGTGTTGTTCCTATCTCAATTAAATAAATACAAGTAGAAACTTTTTTTTAAACTTTACAAAACAGCAAATATGGTCTTACATAGAGACAAACACGAATGTATAACAAAACTAATAATCTATAAACACTCAAAAAGAAAGTCAAACACGAACCACATATTTGCCTTGAAATTAATATACGGCCATGTTGTTTGCACGGCTCTACAATTAAAGGGGTCCACATAAGCTGTTAATGTGGCCTCAGGAAGGGAGGGGAAGGACGTATTATGTGGCCTTATGAAGGGAGGGGAAGGATGTATTATGTGTATTCGGAAAGGTAGGGGTAAGGACGTATTATGTGATCTGAGGAAGGGAGGGGAAGGACGTATTATGTGGCCTTAGGAAGGGAGGGGAAGGATGTATTATGTGTATTCGGAAAGGTAGGGGGAAGGACGTATTATGTGATCTGAGGAAGGGAGGGGAAGGACGTATTATGTGGCCTCAGGAAGGGAGGGGAAGGATGTATGATGTGTATTCGGGTAGGGAGGGGAAGGACGTATTATGTGTATTCGGGTAGGGAGGGGAAGGACGTATTATGTGTATTCGGGTAGGGAGGGGAAGGTGTGGTTTCGTAAGGGGGGAAGGTGTGACGTGGCCTGCATGACTACATTTTTCATGAGAATTGAATAAATTTTATATAAAAGAGTCAAAAATACTGTTATATAAATTTCATATGCATATTCGCCCAAACTAAGCAATAATATTCACTATAAAACTGAGTAGTTTTGTTAAATATCACATAAAATACTTTTTATATAGCTGGCATACCACTTATCAAAGGGAAAAACATGCATATATCCAAAATCCACAGCCTATAATTAGTAGGGTCCCCGATATTTATTAACAGTGACGTCATCCATCATATAGGTAGGGTAAACCTGTCCAGGTTGGCACACTTTTAGTGGGTTTTTTTTATTCCTGATTTTTTTTTACTTTGAAGCATGAATGTAACCATTGGACCTTAGGGTGTATCTTTGCCTGACTAACTTTATATTAATTATAATTCTAATATTTATAAAATCGATGTAAGTGAAGTAAGGTAACTTGTGCCCACCTACCCCATCACCGGGGCAAGTTGGCACAGCAATTTAAACTCAGGACGATGTTAAGAAATAAACACGCATAAATGCTATACAATAGTCTATTTACTATTAGAAATTAAATATGTATTAGTATAGAACAACCTTGTTCATTTGAAATACCTTACATGCAATCATTGTCACTGTCACAATTGAAACACACACATAAAATAGTGTGTCCCCAGGAATGCAGTCTTCGTGTGCCCACCTCTCACACTTGGTGCACTTCGCCCAATCTTCACCACGTTTCCAGTTGCTGTATGGATCCAAGCAGTGAACACAAAGGCAGTCCTCATCTTTATTCTCAGACTCAGTGGGGGAGTTGTATTTTGGCCTGCGTTTGCGATTTTTGACGTCAACAGAAGGGACAAGTTTTTTCATAGATTTGTTAGCGTTTAAACGATGCTCTTTCTTCCTTTTCGTTCCTCCTGTTCTTCAGACAAAGCCATCTTTAGAGGTGTATCTTTCTCTGACAGTTTATTTTCTTGGCCCCGCTTTTTCCAATGGCCTCACCACCTCTGGATGAATAAAAGGTTTGAGTAGAAGTAGATTTAGATGAAGGAGAGGGGACATCAGTGTTGGCTGGTGATAGGGTCAGGTCTTGTTTGTAGCATAGAATGGCATGGAGGGGACATCAGTGTTGGTGGTGATAGGGTCAGGTCTGTTTGTAGCATAGAATGGCATGAAATCAGTTTCGGGAAATGCATCTTGGTTCAAAGGGAAAATTCCAGTGACTCCACACCCGAATGTAATGTTCATAGGTGTTGTGGTTAGAGGAAGGCTGAAAGCTACAATGTCGAGAATACCCTATATGTTTGTTATTGGACATACACGCATCACAAGCAGTATTGACATCCTTTTTTAAAGGGTCATAAACGGATTGATCCAGGGGTTGCAGCTGCAATGTGTTTGTGTCATCATCATTATCAAAAAGTAGCAGGCAGGGATGCTCAGGAGAGCCCTGCATATGAGAATCACAATGTATGGCATATTTATTGAAACTAATTTCTGTCATTCACCCCGAAGGGGGAGCATCACCTCCACTACCTACGGGCCCATCAGGGATGAAATAGGGTTGAAATTTCACTCTTGGGAAAATGAAATAAGGTGGGATACTATTTCTCACAGCCTCAACTGCCACTAGTGTTCCTCTTTCTCTTGACGTCATCTTTTCCTATTTGTGTGAAGCCTCGATGTCCCACTATTATGATCGGCTTTGGCACTGTAGTGATACCTGTTTCATCCACATTCCATATATCAGAAGGGGCAACATTCAATATTTTAAAAACAGTTGTAAGATTGCCAAAAAACAAAGCAATGTTGGTTCGATTAAAGCTGGTTGCACGAGCTAGACTTGTTGCTTGTGGCGATCTGATCTAGAGCTTTTTGTTTATCTTCATAAAAGAGGTAAACCAATCAGGGCCTGCCGTTTCACGCTCAGTCCAGGAATCTGGAACTTTAGTACTACAAGCAACAGCATTAATATATAAAGCATTTTCACAGGCTAAGGGCCACGTTGGCACATAGGGCCAACGTGCCCCTAATGTACTGTGCGGATGTGCCCCGTCGCCATGTTTGTTATACCGACTAACCTAGCAGCGTCATCTCAAACAAATTTATTTTACTTGATAGCTAGCGTATAACCCGAACGGATACTAAGACGCGGTGCTAAATATTATTATTATTACTTGATAGCTAAAAGTAACGGTTAAACAGTACTCTCTAAGTATACCATACAATAAAAAATAGTCGTAAGGATTATACAATTCTACAAATGATTATGTATGAGAGAAAAAATTTACTCACAAGTCCAATAGACACCAAATCCGTCATCATCCTCTGTAGGCTTCGTCATTCTCACTGATACCAACGGAGACAAAAGGTGGTTGGTAGATACACCCCCTGTATGACTCGTGGTGCGATCCTGTACTCCGTTAAGCCGCGTACACACCAACTAGTGGAATGGAGAACACTGACAGGTGGTGGGTTGTTTGGTTCGTCCAAACCCAAGAGTTGGGAGCCGCATATATTTGCATCTTTTATTAATATTATGATTTATCATCTATTCTGGTTTGATAAATATTTTAAAATAGTAATTACCTTTTATTGAATTAAAAAAAGTAATCACTTTGTTTAGAATAATGGGCCTTGCTCCCCCCTCCCCCATTGTCCTCCCCACCCCCACCCTACGGTTCCGCCGCCCCTGCCTGAAAATATGTTTCAAATTTACCTTTTTAAATTCTCGAAACAATACTCAATGAACCGTAGGCTATATCAAAATGAGCGGTTGTTTCTCTCTCCAGCCTGAAGTAAAATCAATGTTCGTCGAAATGTTCGCTTACCCGTCCACGTTGTTGAAACACGTTTGGGCACCTTTCTTTGATGGTTCGTCGAAATACCAACATCGGGGAAATGTGTGCGGCTTTGTTGCAGGTTTGCTGGAATGTTGCAGTACTTTGCGTGGCTCGGAGTTCGGTTCGCCATTTCGCTCTGCCGGTGTCTACAGAACTTTAGGGAACCGCAGCCAATATGCCAACGTGCCCCTGTAGCTAAACTGCCCTGGTCTACCCTAGATTATTGTGATACAATCGTAATCACGTTCAAACCCGCTCCTGCCCTTTTGATATTTTTTTATGGGGAATGTTCCCCATTGCTTTTTTTCTATCCTTTTATGGACGAGTGTACCCCATTGGTTCGAGTTGCTGGGAGGACATTTACTGTTATTGTTTTGAATCCACCGCTATCCCATTTCATCGGCCGATGGCCTCAGCCCCTTGGGAGTGTGGCTGGGATCCTTTCTCGATGGAAGTTGCATATAGATTGAGAGACATTTGGTTTGATCAATCCACCACCCAGAATGCCGCTACCCTGACGATGTCAGAGTATTTTGGGACTTGCACTCTACATGTAGATTCAAGAGCAATAGTCCAAACCGATGACCTTACGTGTATGGTAGGTAGCGCTGATCAGATAACGGTTAAGATGTGGGTTTCTAACATAGGCTTTTTGAGGTCGATGACATCTTTGGTCTCTGATAGCCTACATCATTCATCCACAACGAGTGTGTCGATAATATCGTTGCAATATCTGGCGACGGGGGTTGACCACATATTTCTTCGGTCGACGGCGATGTCGGTGATGTCCCAAACTTCACAAAGAAGTGCCCAGATCGGTGCAAGATAAGCGACCCGTTTGAGCCCTGTGTCATGTTTCTCACCGATGAAGACCATATGGTCGCCTCACATACGTCTTGGAAAGATTTCATAATGAGTGAAACTTATAGTCTGAGGAGGCTGTTGTGTTGTTTAAAAACTTTGATATGCTCTACTCGTAGCTACCCAGATCTTGCCACCGCACAATTCCCTCCACATTGTTTTCTAGTTGGTCGAACGGGTAGTAAGACGCTATGCTAAGTGTTATTATCTTGCTGGACAAAGGACGTAAACTTGTTCGTGACGTTCATGCCGACGATTACTTGTTTGGCGTCGACCTCGTCCAGTGGAAATAAGTGTATTGAAAATAATGGCTATGCCGAGGGGTTTTACCGGATTTGCTTTGCGGGTGCAAAAGTCTACGGATACTTTTGGGTTTCCATGACATGGGATCGCTTTGACGACTGCCGCGATTAAGGCTGGCACGCCGTCGGGAAGCTTTTTTATACCTGCTGGGGACATACAAAGGCGTACGCTGATTGGATGCAGCCTCTTGATGGGCGGCAGTGAAACACGCGTTGTAATATCACATCACTTTGGCGTCGTTGTCTGTATGATTGGCGAGTGAGAACAAGTTCAGGAAAGTCTTGGTCAGAATGTTCTGAGCGTGTTGGAGAAGGTACAAGAGACAATAGTGGCCTCATGTCTGATGCTCTGCCTTGAAGTTCTACCGTGCTATAAGACAAACGGAAAAAAGTGTTTGCGTATAATGTATGCATTTATAGAATATTGATAGTATGATAAAAAATTACTCTAAAATGCCTAAAAGGCCGAGGACCAATAAAATATGACCTAAAATTTCAAAATGACAAAAAAATAATCTATAAAATATATTTTTCTCCAACCAGGGAATCATAAACAGAGTTTATGTTCTTAAGTGTATGTGATGACTGATGAACCAAGAAAATATGACATCATAATTAGGGCCCTGTTCATATCACTTCAAATTACCTTAGTGGAATATTTCTATCATGCGCCTAAGTATCAATGTAACATTTTGAACGAATGTTTCTCATGTCCACGGATGTATGAGTAAAGTGTGTTTTCGCGCCTGCGCACTACTGTGTGACGTAATTAGACACATCCTGTTGTCTCAAATAGCCCCGTGTCTCATATACACACACACGCTGTTGGTACATGTGGCGTATTATTAGCGCTGTCAGGACACTTATCTGTCATCAGCGCGCAGTAGTGCCAACAATGGAACACTTACATTACCACACAACAATACTCGGATCTTAACTGACATCAACTCTTCTTTATTATACTCGCTAAACAGGACAAATTTTACTCCTTATTTTGGTACAAGAAAACTGGAACTCTGTTGAGAACGCAGCCTACTTGGATGGAAATTTCTTCTCGCTGATATATAAGGTAATTAACGAGCACTTACTGAACCGACTGAATATATCAACACACGGTGACCTGCTGGTCTAGGGGTAAGGTAACAGGCTTCTGTGCTGGGGGTCCGGGGTTCAATCCTCAGTCCCGGCACAGATTTATCTGATTGCCAAACCCTTCCTTCACCTCTGACAAGACTTGTACTAATCACAACTTGTGAATGTGTGGAATGCCAGGCCTCCACCGTGGTTCGGATCCCACGTTAAACTTTAGGTCCTCCATTTCATCTCCAATCACCCTACCATTACACATGAGCGTAAGTGCGTATAACCCGAACGGGTAGTAAGACGCAGTGCTAATAATAATAATAATAAATCAGCACACGAGGATTTCTATGACCGAGCCCGAAAGGGCCAAACAATTTTGCCGGAAGAGGCATTTTCACATAGCTTCCAGGGTTAGTTAACATGCCACACTCGATATGGGACCGACGGCTTTACTTCCCCTCCGAAGAAAGTTGTGCTACAAATTATTATCGCCCGGTAAAATTTCGTTGACCCTGGTTGGGTTTGAACCTTTGAACATCAGTTTCATAGTATATTTCTTATTTCAACGACAGTTTTAAAACATCGAAAATACTAAAACTATTCTTAGTTACCCTAGAAATGCATGTCAAAATATTACTATATATGAAGGTTTTTCACTGTTTACTTTTATATTATAGACATTTTACGTTTTGATAATAGGCTAACTTCACCTAATCATGAGATTTTTTTTTAAATAATAAAATTCTAAATGTCAATTTTTTTTTATATCATGGGCACTATTTGATACCTTTCAACTCAATTTTGGGGTGAACCCTATTTTTAAATAATAAAATACTTCTTAAATAAGGCGGAATAAATGGACGTCTGCCACACGAGTCGGTGTAGGGAAGGCGTGTCAGGCCAGTGCCTGTGGCAATTTTTATATCAACATTTTTTGGCCAAAATAAATGTTTCTCGAGCTTAAACATATAGCTTAATTTTTTTGACACGTTGATATCAACAGTTGTTGAATACCTGTCATATAAGCATAGCGGTATTATCTAATACATTTTTAAATGAAGAGAAAAAATGGTCAATAAATTCCAGAACACCCTTGAGAGATAATCAACAACTGTTACCACCATGTGAAGAGAATTAAACTCTTAAGTTTCTACTTTAACAACATTTATTATGGCCAAAAAAAGTGTTGACATGGAAACCGCCAAACACAGCCTTAACACGCCTTCCCTGCATTCCCACCTTATACAATTAATATCAGTCACGCTTGGTGTAATTAGCTCGGTTTTAACGACCAATTATCGAATCTCCTGTGAAAAACTTGCACAAAAATAAATTTAGGGGCAGACTTGGAATTTAAAGAACAAATTTTGAACTTAATCCTTGAAATAAATTATTTTACAGTTTCGTATGTTTAAACCTTGATTAAAAACGATTTGGTTTCTAGCATTTCTCTAAAGAAATACCAAAAATACAAATTTTTATAATGCTAAATACTTTTCTCAGCCTGTAGTATGTACAGTATATTGAATTAAGCTATTACTACTCGTCTCGGTGGCTGCATGAGGCTCGAATCTCAGACGGGTGTAATGAGTTTTCAGAAATGGTTTTCCATTCTCTCTCCAAGCAAATGCAGGTAAATGTTTTCTAAATATAGCCTTCTTAGTCCCCAAAACAATTAGTGTAATTAGAACATAAGCCTACAAAAAAACTAGTAGTAAGATGCTGTTCTAAAAAAAAGGATAAATTGGTTTTATTTACATTTAAAAATACTATTTACAAATTTCCACGAAGGAGAATATTTATACCCCGCCCCTGAGATATATATATATTTATAATGCTTATTGATTTATCCTTTAGCTATATATAACCAGGGTTGGATTAAGAAGGATAGGGCCATGGCCCCACGCGCGATGTTTAAAATAACCCATGCACATTTTATTCTTTATTATACTATAATTATCTAATTTAAAATGTTTTAAGCTATCGTCTCATTTGATCATATGTCATAATTCGCAAAAAAGAGTTCGAGTAAAGTTCCTTCGTGTTGTATGTAGCCGAGTACTGTAAAGATATAAATTCGTAAATTTTGATTATGTGCAACCTCGGGGGAAAAAATTTTAAATATATATTTTGGTGTGGTAACGTAATTTTGTTGTTATTTTTACTATGTAAATTATTTTTATCGCATAGAATAAAATATAAATAAACCAGATTATTTTTTATGATATCAAAATTGAGCTCTTAAAATGTGTATTACTGTTCATTTTCCGTTTCGTATTTACAATAATTGTTGTTTGTGCACATGATTTTAATTGTGTTTGGCCCTTTCATCTTGCAAAAGATAAAAGATTGCGGGACACCCACATTCTGTATTTCTTGACCTGCCTATAACACACTAGCGGAAGTACATTGTTTGGCTAACCCGAGCAACACGATTTTCTTTGTTTCACACATACAGAAAAAATCGCATAATTATATTTCTTCCTGCCCATCTTTTAAATAATTTTAAAAATCTAATCACAAAGTCCAGTCTCGAGGTGCCCATTTTCGTGCACAGGAGCTGCTCATTTTAGCGGTAGAGATCATGACACACGAATTCTTTATTTATTACTATAGATTATGAACGTTATATTTTATTGGTTCAGGTTAAAACATAATATATACGTGCAGTGTGACAGACGGAGGAATTTGGTTCTTCTAGTCCCATCCCCGGGTAAAAACTGGTCAAATATAGAGTATTAATGTTGGAAGGGATCTAGAAGTGAATATTTATTTGGATCGTAATATTAGATTGGTTTAGTAAAACCCTAACGAGTGGTGAACCAAAGGCGACCAAAACAAAATACTAGTTTTTATGGGGAGCCCCCACACGCTCCATAATATTGACAATAGCCATCAATATAAATGAGGCACTACACGGTCATTATTAATGTAAATATTATGTTCAGCTCAAGTTTGTGCACAGTATTGTCGTGAAATGACCTCCTTGCAAGATCAACAGAAAAACAAAAGTGGGTTCAGCTTTAATAATGTTCATAATATGCACGAAGCGAACTATGGGTAAAAGAATGGTTCAGGAATTAGAAAACGAGAACTATGTTCGCACGTGAAATAGAACTAACGGGCGCAAACTGTTTTCCTAATTATTTTCGGATGAACCATCATAAACTACTGGAATCAATAGTCATACTTGACGAGGAGAAACACAACAATGCGGTACTGCTTACTTGAATTGTGCACACATCGGTGGTATAAGATAATGAAATTTGAGTTTCTACGTACGCACGCATGCACAAAAAAAGTTTGGAAGTAAATAAACGTGAAGTTGATCTAATAGTAGCTACTCGCCTCGCTGAGTTGTTGACTTTTACATATTGTTCGCGGACACCTAAAAAGTATGCGTAGTAAAACGCCCATGAATAAGGTTCATTCCTTTTGTCGATAGTACTTTTTACAATTTTATTCTTTGCAGTAGTTGGCTCTCAAGGAGTTAATTTTCTTCCAGACAGACATCTTCCCGCGTAGCGTTAGGCAATAATATTTCTGTATGTTTCCACGATCTTGTCGATTGCGTTTATTTTTGTTGATATACACCAGATGGGCTCAATCCCTTAGTTCCGGAAAACATATTGATCAATGACATTCTGGAGCTGCTAACGTTCATTTTCATTGACATGATCTTCCATTTCATTTGATAATCCTGCGTCGGGCCGCGGAGATGTGTTCTCTATCGCGCGCTCTGCTAAACTAAAATACTGATGTAAATATTTGGTAGCGTACAAACACGGTCAACAGTATCCCCACCATTCTCCAATACTGTCAGATTTAAAAAAAAAAAATCTCGATTCTCGCCAATACCAACTTTAATCTATTAATGTCCACCCTACTCGGTCAATAATATTGTTTTTATTTGTGTATATGTGTGTATTATCGAGCGTAAAGTTGGGTGTTTCGTTAAATCCGAGCCGATCAACCGAAAATAAAACGGTTTGCAATAAATGCTTAGTTGCGTGTTGTGACATGTCAGGTGGGTCGGTTGATAATTGCTTTCCTCCCTCCCTCCCGTCCTTTTGGGTGTCTAATGTAACTTTACAACTTGAGTAACCTTCGAGAATTGTCATTCAATGTACGTGTCCAATGTACTGAGCTCGTTCCTAATATTCAGTCATCGTATTGTTTATAGTCGCTAGATTTTCCTTAATCATGTTTGTCTTTTGTTTATTGTGTGTCCTTAAACTCACAAATTTTCTTTTTTACTAAGTGGCACCATGTTATTCCGTGTAGTCCGGGTTTCCTGTTATCCGAGCTCGTCATCCACCTCGAATTATCGAGACCCTACTGTACCCTTACATTGTTACAATATAACTTAGCTTTTATACTGATTATCTTTAAACTGAATGTATTTGTTTTCAATATTTCAAGTTTGTATTTGACATAACAAAAGAGGACTAGAAGGCTGGGCTCAAAATTTTGTCCGGTTCATTGAGAGGTTTTGTCCTAAATGTCTTCTCCCTTTGCCTGAACGCGAATGATCGCGCGCTTCTTAATTAGACTTTACTTATTCCCATTAATATTGATATTTGGATAGTCTGGAAGTGTATTCACGCGTAGGCTACGGAAAAAAAGCCACAATACAAGAAAATAGTTTAAGAGGGGTGAGGCAGCTCTTGAATAGATAATATTTATTAAATGACAAATGACGTAAGACCTCCAGTTTCATAAGTCAACACAAAGCAATGTTGGTTGCAAAGGGGTACCAAGCTTGCCTGAGACTAGGAGCGGTGAAAGCATATTGAATCAACTAGCGTGAGCGTGAACATCTCGCTGCCGCTTACCGCGCAATATCGCTACAAAACAAGCAAGTTTGATTTTTATCGAGCATCCTAAGTCGCGCATTGATTTTTATTACATATGTACATAATATATGTGTATTGTGAAGTGACCTAGTGATATAGGGGTAAGCTGACAGGCTTTCAATCCTCGGTCCCGGCACACATTTATCTGATTGCCAAACCCTTCCTTCACCTCTGACAAGACGTGTATTAATCACAACTTGTGAATGTGGGGAATGCCAGGCCTTCACCGTGGTTCGGATCCCGCGTTAAACTGTAAATCCTCCATTTCATCTCACACTCACCCTACCATAGCACATTAGCTTAAGTGCGTATAACCAGAACGGTAGTAAGACGCGGTGCTAATAATAATAATAATAATAATAATAATAATGTATATTGTGATACATTTGAACGACAAATTGGCTTCCAGTTTTCATACGCTTGGTGTCATTCAATGGAAGCTTGTCACTATTTAGCAACCTGGTTCCGCGGATGTGATTGATTGAGGTGTTTTAAAGGGTTTCATTGAACAGTAGAGACTAGCTTGTTACTAACAAAATAAAAGGTGTTGTGGTGCCCCATACATGATCATTCCTGAATGCATTACAGTCATCGTGATCCACCTGCAGAAGTGACCGCGTCACGAAAGTGACTGACGAATTTCCAAAAGGTTTGATTTTTGGTCACTGATTGAAATGCAAGGTTGAACGTAAATGGGTCTGCCTTCTGTTTAGATTTATTATTAGCATCGTCAACATGGAATATAGATAATATTTAATCGATGTTATCAGTGCTTATCTACAGCAAAATAGCAATACGAGCCAATTTTACCACATCGTCGACAGTCTAAACAGGCTGTACATTTTCCATGCATGTCACGCACGAATAATCGTGTGTGTAGAGGGGAAGGAGGGTGGGACTTGAGTCTGCTCTGGCACTGCCCACAGCTAGTGATGGGCATAATCGAATGATTTTAAGAATCGAATAATCATTCNTCGAATGATTTTAAGAATCGAATAATCATTCGATTCTTTGAAAAATAATCGAATGAATCATTCGAATGATTTTGAGAAGTAGTAAAGAGTCGGTAATAATCGGATATTTACTACTTCTAAAAGTAGTTACTAGTTCCTCGTTTTGCTTTGTGCTACTATTCTCTTCACCCTGCTGTCGAATCTCCCAACACGCATTCCTTTGCGTTTGCAGCTTATCAACGCATTTCTCAAATAAGTAGCTCGAAATTAATATGAAAACTATTTCGTAGGATTAATAATTAACTAAGGAACATACGTATCCCTTTGTGTTTAAAAGAGTCGAAATAATTTACCCTTTAATATTTCCTAAACATAACAAAAATATATAAGCTTACAATCGTAAAATTATTTCAGTGAATAAAAGTATATATTTATCTACTTAATACATTTAAGTCGACGTTAAAAAAATATTTCTCAAACCATTCGTGATATATGCGATTAGTTAGTTAGGAAGGTAAAATTTTAAGGAAATTAAAAAGAACAATCCACGTAGTAATGTAGCAAAATAATAGAATCATTTTGTAATTTTCATTCGAAACATTTTTGGCTGTTATTCGATTGTAAACTGTACAACCACTTAAACTTTGTATTAAATTAGCCTTAGAATCATTCGAATGCGTAAGGTCGATTATTGTGTAGTAATGGGGACTATTTATTGAAAATGAACCTAATAGAAATGAAGACCTGTATAGAGATAGCCTGGAAACATTCATAATCATAAGGTCGATTTTCCTCAGCACTTGTGGCAAGGGTGGGGTAAGAGAATGAATCGGCCAGCTCGCGTCAAGTCAGCTACTGTTTTCATTCTAATGTTTTTGAAAGAATCTAATGAATCGATTATTCAGAATAATCGAATGAATCGATTCTATTCATCCGATTCTGCCATCTTTGTCTGCAAGTCATGACTGTTGCGATACTGAGGAGATAAAAATATAGTTGGACCCAATTCCCCCTCGGTATGATCGGGGACGTGGGAGGACAGACATATTGTGGTTTGTTCTGTGTATAAATTGGTTTTCGTCGCACCTGACTCAATCGACTGTGAACTTTCAGGTAAATATAGCGTGTAGGCCTACTAGGACCTTCTCATAGTTTGCACCTTGTGCATCCGGTTGCTTGAAAAGTAGCTGGCACGTGACGAGAGGAGACTGATGGTTTCAGGGAGCTCAAATTATTGGTGATGTTGCTGTTTGAACCCATCTCGGGCAGTTTTTTTGGGTGGATTTCTCCCACGTTTACCATTTATATATAACTACGTTTCGCATACATTGCTTGAAGTATTTACAACCCAAATCAAGAGAGACCTGCTTTGGTGGCTGCACTGTCTAAGGCGTCACTTTCGTGGTAGACTAGACTATCGATGACGGGGAGATCGGTTTTCAAATTCCCGTCGGCTGTACTGGAGTAGTGAAGTTGGTTTTTATAAATGGTTTTCCACTCTCCCTCTACACATGTGGGTACACTTCATCTAAATTTGATTGTCCTCCTCCTTAACACATTAGCGTAGTTGGTGCATATGCTTGTATCCTGAACAGGTAGGAAGACGTGCTCACGGGACATAACTCGCCGCACGACGTCTTCTTGTCTTTATAATTGTCAATAATCATTGTTCTATTATGATGCGATAAAGTCATTTATTTTTTATTTCACGTGTATATACTACGGGTAAAGTGCGAGCTTGAATAAAGTCAATATTAACCGGATAGTGTTGACATTATTCAAAACATGTGAGAGGTGATTGAATACGGTTTTCAAAGTTTATCAGGATAATATTGACATTATTCAGCCACACTTGGATAATGTCAAATTCTAGAGTTGAGCTTAGGTTAAGCTAGTTTAGGCTAGTTTAGGTTTTTTTGTTAGCTTAGGTTTGTGGATAAAAATCATAAAATAAGGCATTTCGAATATTAGTGCATTGTCATGATCCGATTTCAGGTCCCAGATTAGAATACATTCCAAATGATAATCCGTATTGAAACGTGTTTAGTTTTACAAATAGTATTCAGCGTCATTCAAGTCTCGCTGGCTATTGTCGAGATTATCCGGAAAAGGTCTAAAATGAGGTAAACTACAGTAGCCCCATGGCTTCTTTGGTGCTGACTGACAGCTTTGAAAAGTTACCAGACCAAATTATGTATCCCTGCGCCGAACTAAATGATCTGCAACAACATGTGTTTATCAGCTGTCACTTCTGACGGTCAAAATTTAGGTATATACCTAATTGTTGACCGTCATAAGTCAGCTGTGAGCTTCCAGTCAGCACCAAAGAAGTCATGGGGCTACTGTACTTTATATTTTGTGACTAGGTCCATTGCACTTTGATGATGTTGACATCTCCCGGCTAATCTCGACACTAGCCACACTTCACACACTACCCCTAGCACATACACGCTTCAGAGATAGCATTATTAAACTGGACAACAAAAATCATTACATTATAGCATCCTTTGATTTGTTGCATATGCACACTGAGCTAAGAGCCTCGAGTTTGGACTCCGAGTAGCCTAAATATGTAACACACTCGAAATTGTGATTTCCCTTTTGCGTTGGGGAATTGACCTAATTTTGTATTTCTGTTAGAACTAAGCCTGTTTGCAAGTCGTATCCTGATAATTATAAAATGTTTGTTTGGGAAGTACATGGTAAATAGAATATCCTTTATTAATATTAAGCTATTTTACGCACAACAGAAAATTTTACCGTGTGTTAACATTTTAGCTAGGATTAATTTAAATCGCACTTTTTTATTGAAAATTTACTTTTACAAAATTTATGTTCATTATGTTTCTTCTTTGTAACTTGTGTATTGGAATATGAAGTACTTAAACAATTATTATTTTAGCGTCCATTCAAAATCCCGAGTGTACTGCGAGTAATCGTACTTTGACCTCGGCTGGCTTAGCCCTCCCCTCCGTTGGAAAGCAAGAACACACCAGACCGCCATAGTTCTTGGGGCAGGTCCTCGTCACCTGAAGAGCGTGTCCCGCACCAAGGTCAGCTGCGCGCGCACCCTCTTGATTGATGGCCACATTCCGTGCCGATACTAAGGTTCCTCGAGGTCAAGGTTACACTTGCACCGGCCGGCCGAGTCTGAGGTCTGAAGGGCACCCAAATTACATAATACATGTATTAAAAGTTAGTTTATTTTATGAATGCATTTTTGTCAAAACCTATAAGACTTAAGTCACGTATCCAGGTTTTACAGACAACACAGTCCGTACCCTTAGTCACGTGACCGTGCCGACCAATGAAATAGTCGGAGATTTCTTCGTCTAAAGAAAATCGTCTACAGCAAGAAGCAAACGCCAAGCACTCAGTTGATCGATAAAAGGAACTAAAATATATTTATTCTTTTGAGTAAACGTCTAGAATATTTTTGAAATTTAGGTTAAGTACAATCACAGCAGCTCAATTTATAAGATTTTAACTATCAAAGCTATAATTAGCAACGGATCCTTTCGCTGCCATTGATGCTTTAGTTTTAATGCGCGCGCACATATTTACTTGACTGCGATGGGTAGTTCTTATAACCTAGTCCATGTAAAGTTGAGGTTGACCAACTTCTACGAAGTATGGACCAGGATTCTGTAGACATAGCAATACGTGGCAGTCGTTTCTTACGGATACATTCTGTAGACATAGCAATACGTGGCAGTCGTTTCTTACGGATACATTCTGTAGATGAGCCAGTCGTTGGAAAAATGGACTTACTAAAAATTCAATTTCAAGTGATAAATTATGATAGAGTGGGGTGAACTAACCTTCCCTCCAAGACCGAACGACTTTGGTGACAGGTAATATTGTCATTGCTAGCTAGTCTTCTTTCCATCTTTAGACGTTTATCGCGTACTAAGAAATGTGTACCTAAGTCCTTGTTCCTGACTAATCTGCAATAAGTGATAGTTGTGAAGGATATCTCTCTAGGTTTAGTTTCTCCCTCTAATGCTACCCTCCAGTTTTTATCTATGGTTAGAGGGGAGGGGTGGAGAAGGAGTTAACTCAGTTACACAGTGACTAAGATAAAGCCTGCCTGGGTTAAATGATTCGGGAATTTCCTCTTTATGAAAATAAAAACTAATTGAAGTTATTTTATATTAGTTCTTACATTTTCAACTCATTATAACGTGTACTTTATTAACCGACTAATTATATCAGAGAGGTGACCTGGTGGTCTAGGGGTAAGGTGTCAGACCTCTATGCTGGCGGCCGGGGTTCAATCCTCGGTCCCGGCAAAGATTTATCTGATTACCAAACCCTTCCTTCACCTCTGATAAGACATCTTGTGAATGTGAGGAATGCGGGTCTCCACCGTGGTTCGGATCCCACGTTAAACTGTAGGTCCTCCATTTCATCTCGCAATCACCCTACCATTACACATTGGCGTAAGTGCGTATAACCCGAACGGGTAGTAAGACGCGGTGCTAATAATAATAATAATATCAGAGCATGAATTACAAACTAGCTTACTCCACAACAGTCACAGCGAGACCCCCAGCTGTCAAATCGTCACTGCGAGAGGAAAATCCCAGTTTTTATCGGACGTGCAGGGAATCGAACCACATATTCTTGGTTCATAATAAGACTAAATAAGACAATTATTATCAAATTATTTAAAGAAAGTTATCTAATTTAATACACATAATATATTGTTTATTGAAGACATATAAAACTAAAATATATTTTACTTTTTTCACTAACAGCGAGGCCAAAGTTCAAATCTTATTCGAATTAATTGGGAGAGGTTTTAATTCTACCTATAGATTAAAAAGTTAAAACTCCCGTGTTTTAAATTATGTTCAAATAGAATCTATCAACAAAATATGTTTATTCCTATAGTTAATTTTGTGTTGGTTCCCCTCGGGAATTTATAGGCCATGAGCCCTCACTTTTTAAGGCACTTTTTTGTAGATTACGTGTTTTTAAAACATTTTTATGGACCGCAACATTTTAAAATGGTTAAATTAGCTAATTAGAGGTGGGTAATTGTGGTTATCAAGAACTAGTTAATAAAATAGCGTAAACTCGCGATTTTATAAAAATGTGATAATACATCAAAACCATATTTAGTGTTATTTTGTTTTCTCTCGTTGTAAGTACACGGTAAGTTTAAATCTTTGTTCTTACCAGTTACAGGATCTTTAAGGGTGTCGAAGAGGCTAAAAAAAATCGGTTTCTTAAAAATGTATTGCAATTGATCAAATTATTAATTATAGATTAAGGTAAAAAAAAACTTCACCCCTCCCAGATCGAATGCCACCGCTGGAAGGTAATATTGTAGGCATTCTGAATTATTTGTTCAAAGCAAGGCTGTATTATCTTCGTTATAAATTAGTATCAAATTATCTATAGGAATTTACTCTAGGAGATATTTTTAATATGGAATAACATTTAGGTTAAGTATCTGCAATTAATATAATTGAAAACTAAAATGTAGGCAGACATGGCATTTCTCGGTGACAGTGAAGTTTAGATTCAAATTATTTTTAGAATCATTGGGGGGCGTAAGGGGGGGGGCCTAGTTTTAGATTAAATTTTTAAATATACCCTGTATTAAAACTTATGGTATTAATCTTTTATTATTAACAATCGGTATATTTGTGCCTGATCATCTATTGTCCTCCAATGGTCAGATGAATCCTTAGAAACGGGTGTCTCGTCTCGTATTTTATATTTTTAATGTAAATAAACTATTATTGAATATAAAGTTGGTCAAGCAAAGCTATATATTTCAGTCGTCCTTTTGACGATGGCTTATAGCAACATAGATAAAGGATGTAGGCCTAGTAGAATAGTGATAATCTTCTCTATGATAACAGTGATCTACACATTGTATATGATGTTGGCCAAATCAAACTTTTTATTTTGGACTTGCATTTTGTGAACGTGAATATCGCGTCATTATTTCTATGAACTATATATCAAGGGTCGGGAACGTGTGGCTACGGAGCCAAATGCGGCTCCTAGTCAGAAAAATGGCGGTTCTTTTCATGAAATGTAGTTTCTTAAATATGTAAATATAAGCGGTTCTTATATAATTATGTTTTCCAACCTACTTCTTCAAGGTGACATTCGTAGCAATGACTCATTCATAGCTATTAATACTATGAAACCATATCGAGTATCTCAATTAACTATTCCCCTTTGTAATGACTTTGACAACCATAAGATTATAAGCAAATGTTTAGTTGGAACAATGTGTAGGGCTGTAGGCTATATTTAGTTTCAGTCTTTCAGATAAATCTCATGGATTGGTTAAGATAAAAACAACTTTGTAAGCCCATGTTAGATTATCAAACATGGTCTAAGCTTGTATAGTTAAATGTGACCAAATAATTGACACAAAAATATGATTTATAATATTTTATTTAAAAACAAAAACGGTGTTGGCTAGATTTTTACGGGACCAAGGAAACCAAAATACATATCGTAGGTGGTAAACACTAACCCTCTCTCACAACAGTCACGTGCATAAAAGCGGTGATCTCATTCTTCATTAATGAAGACAACACAAACGGGATATAAAAATGACTTCTTTATAACACTCAGTTAAAAAGGAACGGTGATCCCTATTTTCACAAATTTAGACAATAGAAAGGCAGGTAGACATTGGCTTCCTGACAACTTTAACTCGCATAGGAGCGGTGTTTGTATGCTACTTTATTAGTTGTTGCATACCACCTAGAATTATATTCGTCATTGTGTTCACTTTAATAGAAGTTATTCTTTTATCTGAACTCTATCGCAAATATTCATATATCTTTACACTTAAAGGTGACCTGGTGGTCTAGGGGTAAGGTTTCAGACTTCTATTCTGGCGGCCGGGGTTCGATCCCCGGTCCCGGCAAAGATTTATCTGATAACCAATCCCTTCCTTAACTTCTGACAAGACATCTTGTTAATGTGAGGAATGCCAGGCCTCCACCGTGGTTCGGATTCCACGTTAAACTGTAGGTCCTCCATTTCATCTCACAATCACCCTACCATAACACATTAGCGTAAGTGCGTATAACCCGAACGGGTAGTAAGACGCGGTGCCAATAATAATAATGATAATAATTTACACTTAAATACGTATAAACATTAATTTTTCATTAATTTAATATTATTTTTAAACGTGAATTTTAATATTTTATGTTTGTTTAATGTCTTTCTCATTAGGCTCGAGATTATCATTAGTAGATGGCAATTTTGCCTTAAATTTTTAGCATTAACAATGAAATTCGAACCCCTATAAGAAATAATTTGTCATAAAATATGGACTTTCATAGAGCGACCAAGTGTATCTACGTTACTAAAACGGCCAAGCGAACAATTCTACCAAAGACCTGCGAAAAGAAGAAAACATTTGACTGTAGGTACCGCAATTTAGGCAATGACTCCTCTCTGTTACTAGTTAGTAATGACATACCCTCTTCCATTTCATTTGGCTCATTCAAGCTCCATCTTCTTTAATACAAAGTGTGTCAACATTTATTTTAAGTCTAAAAGCATTGTTACAGCTTCTGAGAGTTTGTATGCTGACGGCACCTTCATGACTGTTCCACCCCTATTTGAGCAGTTGTATACTATTCACGGATTTGAAGCAAATTACTCCGTCCCACTTGTGTATGCACTTCTACCGGACAAGAGACGAGGAACTTACTCTCGTCTTTTAACAAAGGTGAAGGAGCTAGAGCCAGCTTCTAGCCCCCGGACCTTTATGACTGACTTTGAGATGTTAATGACAAATGCAGTGAAGGATGAGTATCCTCTTACAAACCATCGTGGCTGTTTCTTCCATTCCTGCCCGTCTATTTTTCGTAAAATTCAAACAAATGGTTTGAAACAACGCTATGAGAATGATGACGATCTTTCACTAAAGCTTCGCATGTTGCTCTGGCGTTTGTTCCTACTGAAGAAGTCGTGGGCACTTTTGATTCCTGGTGCAATAGCAATGTATTGCCCCAAGAAGCACAACCTATTATAGGCTATTTTAAAGATGTGTGAATTGGTCGCCCAGATTGCCGTTTGTTTCACCACCCAAAATGTGTAACGGTCATGATAGTGATCTTCAGGAGCTACCCGAGACAAACAATATAAAGGGTGGCAGAGAGGGTTCGTATCTCTGCAAGCCATCCCAGTATTGGGCAATCAAGTTGGAGCGGTCTCTCAAAGAGGCGCGAATTGAGCAGTCAGTACGCCAGTAGGCAGGAACCTCCTCGTCAACGTAACAGTAGGTTGAGGCGAATTGTTGCTGGCTGGGCCCAACATGGGAACGTGTGGGACTATTTGCGAGCTGTTTCACACAACATTGGATACTAAGACTAGTTTTTAATGAAATTTAATACCTTATTTACACCCATAAAAAATATTAACAAATAGCCAGTAAAAATAACAATACATTTGTTTCAATCTGCTAAGTTGTGCTATATTGAAGTTTAAAAAATAATTTTGATTAACTTCTATATTGTTTCGAAAAGGGTTTGTACATTCATAGATTAAAAAATATAAATATTGATTTACAAAAAAAAAATATTTTGAGAAAACTTGCTTTACAATAGTTATTTTGGAAGTGTTAGTAATATTAATAACTGTTAAAATAAATAAGAACACATTTAGATTAAATCGTTTTAATGTTTTTAAAAAAGTTTAAAATTTCGATTTATGTATTTTTGAAAAACTTGTTTTACAATAGAATTTTTCGATATTTTTTTCAGTAGATGGTATTTTAGAAAAAATAGTCCTCGATCAATTTGCAGTTCGCGAAATTGATTGTTTGAAAAATTAATGTTCGATTATTTGACTGTCAAACAATTGATTTTCGGTAAATTCACTTCTGGAAATTGATTTTCGTAAAATGTTTTTTTTCGAAAACATATTGATGGTTCGAAAAATTGATTTTCGACAAAATTACTTTCGATGGTTTTGTATTCGGCGAATTGATTTTAGAATTACCTGTTTTCGAAAAATTAACCTAGACCCACCCAGTCCACCTCTGATTAAGAGGGTAAACATACATAAATACACATTCATATAACACAATGGTTAACGTTTTTAATATCAAGTTAGTTCGTTAATTAAGATTAGAATAATTGTATTTATTGAAACAAAAACTCACTTTCATATTGTTTTTGTATTTTTCACCGGTGCCCGAGTCTTATGGACCTCACATTTTCACTAATGGGGTGGAGATGGTTAAGGTATATTTTAGAGAAAGTGTACATTAATTTTCGCGCAATAAGATTGGGAAACTGTTTGTGGGATTACATGCCAGTTTATCCGGCCGGCGCTACCAGCATACCATACCATATGAGACTGACGGCTTTTCCCGCATACCCACCAATGCGGGTGGATCCCCTATTGTTGTGACAGTGTAGCCTAATACAATTAAAACATAACCACAAGCTTATTAGAAAATTCTTGGTTTTAATAAAAGTTATTTATTTTACCTTTAAAAACTCCTAAATATATAATTTTGTTTAGAATCTATAAAATCATAGACTTATGTAAGAGTTTAAGTAATAAACATAATTAACTAAAACAACTAAATTTAGCTTAACCTAACTTTAAATTCATGAAAGTTAAACATAAAAAAGCTCATAAAACATTGCATAAACTTTCTCGTATCTATATTTTGTGTCCGCTAATTTAGCTTAGATTAACTAAGATACATATTTTCGTTTGCATACGGAAGCTTTTCTTTAATGATAAATACAATAATAAATATAAAATATTAAGACAATTTAGCCACACGTTTATTAATTAGAGTACTTAGCGTAAACATATAACGTACCCCATGATTTTATTTTTGAATTCGAATCTATGCCTTACAAACATAGTAGAATTCAGCTAGAAAGAAAATACATTAAAAGGGGTGGTGTTTTTTTTAATTATTTGTAATATTGAATAGGATTGACACCTTAGGCTGGTTACACAGAGTCCTCAGTCGAGTCCAATCTGACTATCTAGAGTCGAGTCGTTGAATCCACTAGTTTGATCAAAGAGTTCGTGCAAGATTGATGCAGTCCAAGTGGTTCGCTTTGCTTTGCAAGGGGATGTAAACTAATGTAAATTCAGAGCAGTTTTTTGATAGGTATTACCGTTTATCCACAAGAGACCTCCAAGGAAAGGTCCGCACCGACTTTAAAGTTGCTCCGCCATTTTATTTATTTTTTGGGGTGGGGGTGAGGGTGAGGGTGAGGGTTAAAAAAATTAACTTTTTTTTAGTTTTCCCGTCGGTTACAGGCTAGAAGCTAGAAATTTGCCAAATTTCAAGTTTCTAGCTAATCTGGAAGTGGGTAAACATTAATATCAGTGAGTGGAGTGGAGTGAGTGATGTGGCTTTATATGTGATGTGGCTTTATAGTAGTATAATTGTATGGAGGAGGCGCTGGCGCAGACGTCTAAAAATACTTCGCTTAGTGTGACACGATGCACCTTGGGTAGTTTTCCACATTTGTTTCCAAATAGCGGAAACTGTTTTCCATCCTGATGTTCGGGATGGGACGGGTTATAAATCGCAGGATTATCTTGAACGAGAACAACGAGTGTAACCCAAACTCTAAAGTTAGAGTGGGTTCAAATACATAAACAAAACAAAATTAAATGTTTTATAAAAAAAAAGGGGGAGATTCATCTAATAGAAGTGCGCAGTGTGAATAACTTTTTTTTTATTTTTTTGTGTTAAACAAATGCTGGGTACACAACATGTCCCCAGCGCACGCAACTCACTCCTAGAAGCGGAAAATAGCAAGGTCCACCTTCACTGAATGCCTAAATTACACGACGAGGACGAAGACTTAGTAAAGTAGGATTTTGGATAATAAAACATTACTTAACCTAGGGATAATATGACGTAGCTAAAATAGTAAATGATTTCAAGTCTTAAGTGCATTCAGGTCTAACTTATGTCAATTTTTATTATAGAACAATGCTTATATAGTGAAAGAATCTTAGAGTTCCTCCTAGTTACAATAATAGCCAAATGACCTTGACCAAGCTCAACAATAATAATCGATATCATTCAAAAGAAAAAAATATTTAATAAACATTTACTCTTTTTTCTTCTACAATTTATTTTATTAAATACCATGAAATAGTTATGTGAATATACTATCAACGCGTGCCATCATTAACTTTGAGTAAGACAATCTCTAACAGTATAGAAGATTTCTGCAACATAACACATACCTTTACTCGTTGTGAAAAGACAACATCCTCGTAAAATGTTTTAAAGTTCATTTTTTAATACCTATGTAACAATAATATGCCAAAGTTACTAAATTGTGAATATACAGGAATACTCTAGTTATCTTATCTTCCTCAGTAAACCATTACTTATGCTAGTCCAGAAACACTCTTACAAGTACGATAAATGAAAATTAATAGCATATTTATTCCCGATAAGCGTAAAACATAACTTTCCTTACATTTGAAATTTGGTCTCCTGTTCTAAAAGAACTTCCCCACATAAATAATCACTAAATTCAAATTTGCAACTTCATTCTTAATCGACCCAAATAAAGCTAAATTGATTTGTATAACATTTGAACTATAATCACATTTGAAAAGCGCTGACCTAACGTTATAAACAACATTCCCACATTAATATACGCTAAGTTAATATAGCGACACATCTCCCAAGCTNCTTCATTCTTAAGCGACATAAATAAAGCTAAATTGATCTGTATAACATTTGAACTTTAATCACATATGAAAAGCGCTGACCTAACGTTATAAACAACATTCCCACATTAATATACGCTAAGTTAATATAGCGACCTATTTCCCAAGCTACATAAATAAAGGTTAAATTAATAACTATAACAGTCAAACCTTAATCACATATGAAAAGTGCTGACCTAACGTTATAAACAATTTTCCCACATTTATGTTTACTAAACGCATATAGTGAAATAACTCGCAAGTAAAATAAGTAAAGTTAATTGTCTGTTCTGCAAAAGAACAAAGATTTAAACTTAGACCCAATAATTACATTTTATAAAAAAAGGTAATGACCGAAATGGAATTTTTAATAGTTAGAGTTTACGCCGAATAAGAATTTTATCATACATTATAATAAGTCTGGGAAGCCTCCTGCTTCGTCCTACACTGTCCACGCCTAATCCAAGAGTAGTTTCTCACTCGGCAGATGGTTGTTTATATGGAGCACACTCGTCGAACAATCGAGTAGGAAAAAGGGGGGGATCACAGAGAAAAACACACAGGAAGGGGGAATGCGCGTGACACTAGAAACGTCGATTATCTTCTGGCAGGGAGTAACAAGTCCCACATCTTTATAGCAAGTTCTTTTGTTGACGTTAGATGGAACTGAGCAGGGTGGTGGTCTCTATCGGCGAGATACGGCACTTGGCTCGGCGCTTGATTGTTGTTCGCGGGGCGTAGTTGTTGTTGGACGTGTTATGAAGTCGAGGTGCCTGGCCTGGTCGATGAGATTGGGTAAGTGTATTATGATTGACTAGCCCATTTTGTTTACTTGGAGCATAAATGCTACAATTTGTGTATTAAACATTAGGTTTATAAGATAACTTATCTATAATCCGCAATTATAAGCACATGTAATGAACGTAAATCTCATCCAAACAGGTTTTCCAGTGGAGGGTAGGTCAGGGTTTAAATCCCCGATGCGTGTACTAATTAGTTAACCATTTTCTCCATTAAAATGAAGATACATTTACTTTAAATTAGGTTACACTTAAAAATAAATTTAATTTAAAATTAAGAGACATGTCTCTCTTTCTTTCTCCATCCTCGTTTAGAAGGAGGTAGCTTGGCCAGCCTTACTACTGGGGGCGTAGAGGGTTCGAAGGGGGAGCATAATTTAAATAAAAGCGAAGAGTTGGGTTAATTTTATTCGAACCCATTATTCTGGATTTGGAGACCTCCAATCTTTTACTACAACCCCTATACCTATATACGGCCCCAGTGGTCAACAATGTGACCCCCAGTCAATTCAGGTTACTGTAGTGAATGTACCAGCATGTCCAGGTGGAGACCAAAGTGTCCAGGTGAGGACAAGCGTGTCCAGCCGGATGAGTACCAGCGTGTCCGGGTGAGTACCATCATGTCCGGGTGAGGACCAACTTGTCCAGGTGAGGACCAACGTGTACAGGTGAGGACCAGCGTGTCCAGCCGGATGAGTACCAGCGTGTCCGGGTGAGGACTAGCGTGTCTGGGTGAGGGACATTGTGTCCGGGTGAGGACCAACGTGTCTGGGTGGGAACCAGCGTGTCTGGGTGAGGACCAGCGTGTCTTGGTGAGGGACATAGTGTTTGGGTGAGTACCAGCGTGTCCAACCGGGTGAGTACCAGCGTGTCCGGGTGGGACCAGCGTGTCCAGCCAGGTGAGTATCAACGTGTCCAGGTGAGGACCAGCGTGTCTCAGTGAGTGTCATTGTGTCCGGGTGAGGACCAACATGTCCAGGTGGGGATCAGTGGGTCCAGCTGGGTGAGTACCAACGTGTCCAGGTGAGGACCAGCGTGACCAACTGGGTGAGTACCAGCGTGTCCGGGTGAGGACCAACGTGTCCAGGTGGGGACCAGCATGTCCAGCAGGGTGAGTACCAACGTGTCCAGGTGAGGGCCAGCGTGTCTGGGTGAGGAACATTGTGTCCAGGTGAGGACCAGCATGTCTTGGTGAAGGACATTGTGTCCAGGTGGGGACCAGTGTGTCCAGCCGTGTGAGTACCAATGTGTGCAGGTGAGGACCAGCATGTCCAGCCAGGTGAGGACCAGCGTGTCTCAGTGAGGGTCATTGTGTCCGGGTGAGGACCAACGTGTCCAGGTGGGGACCACCGTGTCCAGCCGGGTGAGTACCAACGTGTCCAGGTGAGGATCAGCGAGTCTGGGTGAGGGACATTGTGTCCGAGTGAGGACCAACGTGTCCAGGTGTGAACCAGCGTGTGCAGGTGTGGACCAGCGTGTCCAGGTGTGGACCAGCGTGTCCAGGTGTGGACCAGCGTGTCCAGGTGTGGACCAGCGTGTCCAGATGTGGGCCAGCGTGTCCATCTGGGGGAGTACCAGCGTGTCTGTGTTAATACCAGCGTATCTGGGTGAGGGATATTGTGTCCGGGTGAGGACCAATGTGTCCACGTGAGGGCCAGCATTTTCCCTGTTCTTGAATCTCGGGTCGGCATGATGAGAGTTGGTTAGTGTATCGGTGACCAGTGGATGACTTACGCAGGTGACGTAGACATCAGCAGTGAATTGTGTAGGGACTGAACATTATAAGAGACTGTTATTTAAATGTTTATTTAACTGTTTGTTTGCTATAATTCACTAGTTGTTTATTTAATTTTACTTTATTTGGTTTTATGTGTATGCATTTACTTGTTAATTTAAATACTTAAATATCACCTTTAATATTTCATTCAATGACTGTTTAAATTGTAACTAAATCACTGTATATGTTTTCTCTCTTGTTAATCATCAAAACCTTGAATATTTCGTGTGAGCTTTCAATCGCGTTTATCCAACAACGTCCAAGCCCAACAATATCCTTTAAAAAAACTCGTGGCCACATGGATGGTGTAAGCAGCCCGCGAGGCCCCAGTCGGTGTTAAAGTATTCTATGACATCCAGAATCACATTTTTGAAATAGTAGAAATGTTTATTTCATGGTAATGGAATTAATCAAAAGGAAAGTTGGTATTTAGTAGATCAAGTAATACTGTTTATTTGTACATTTAGAGCTTATAGAATTACTACATCAAAGTGACAGCATTAGAGTAATACACTTATTGAGACATTAAAACTGAAAGCTGTACTGGTGTTGGGTCATAACGCTTCTTTTCACTTTGTCACGTGTCTAACAACGCAGCTTGGCGCTTGACGTACTTAATTTATTCTAGCCTTCCACTGTGAAATGTATAGGTTTGGATAAGAGTAGGGCTATTGATTATTACTTTTTCATAGACTAGTTTATAGTAATGTGTAAAGTTTATTTTAAATATATTAATACAAATTATATGAATGTCTAAGAGGCAGCACAAAGATAAACCACATAACCTTTGCATATCGTTATAAAGTATCTCTTTTTTTAGCAGCCTAGTGAAGTACTATTAGTTGTAGAATTGACATAGACGTATATTTTTTACTCACTCACATCAAACAATGCGAATAGTACTATATACATCATGTGCGGGACACATCAATGGGCACGATGGCTAAGACATAGACCTCATCTGGTCTGGTTTACTGGTGGCGAGGGAGTCTTAGTTTAAGTCTCAGCTTGGTGTAATTAGGCTTTTTTATTTCACTAAATAGTTTTATTGTATCATTCTAAGAAATTGAGGTTTTATTTACTCCTAGCCATACCTTTCTCATACTGGTCACTTTAGTGTAAATATCTTAGATCGGTGCAAAAATTATGTATATGTGTGTGTGAAGGGCTATGCCTGTGGTTATGTTTGTCTGTGAATGTGTGCAAGTGTGTTTTTGTATAAAAATTGTGTGTGCGTGCATACATTTGTGTGATTTTTAAATGTGTGACTACACATAGGTGTAGGGCTAACAAATTATTTAATTTGTGTTTGAGGGAGTAAATGTTGAAAGAAAGTGATTAAATAGGTTAAACTTATACATAATCTACAGCAACTAAAGTTGATCTACAAAATATATTATGTAAGTACATATGTATATCATGTAAGTACAAATATATATATATATATTGTAAATACAAATATATATGTGTATGTGTGTGTGTGTGTTACCATCTAAACCCAATTCCAGGACAAACTGGATCAGACTAGGCCACAGGATGTACTAGTTTAGCCTAGTCTAAATTCGTTACTCCTGAAATTTTGGCCTAGCTCATAGCATAAATTAGTATAGTTTACAATTTTATTAGGCCAAACCAGGTTTAGTATAGGTTAGGTTAGGTTAGGTTAGCTAACAGCAACTGCGTGTGAACTGTGAATGATGAAATCTGTCCAAGGTCGATTCATCATATGGGCTAGGAAGAATAAAAACTATCACTGCCTAAAAACATCATGCAACAAGCGGCAGGATGTATCATTTCGGCCCAGTCCGAACTAGTTTGTCCTGGAATCGTGTTTGGACTGTAATATAAATACTATGTGAATATTTATATGTGTGTATACATATATATACATATATATATATATATATGTGTGTGTGTGTCCCGAAGATTTTTCATAATTTCTGATGAGCTAGAAAGCTAAAATTGGGAGAAACTGCAAAGGATTTACTTAACAGGCACGCAAAGATCCAAAACCATAAAAGTAATCAAATTTAAAACGATCTCATGATCCATAGTATCAAAAGTCACTGTTGAATTCAGTTTATTTAAATCTTAAACCTAAGTTAACTGTCACCTCTTTCATTCTTATTAATTAACACTACGATATTTTTTTTAATCATCCTTGTCCAAACCAAACATTCATCAGGTCACTTTATTTCCTAAAATTGACATGTTACCGAATAAGCTTCAAAGGGAGGTGATTTCCCTCAACCTGCCGTAAGCAGGCTTAAAACATGATTTATTAATGTTATCATAACTTTAAAATAAGCTTAGCTACGAAAATATAGTTTGCTCGATAAAAATATTATTTTTAAATATCTCAAGATTCCTTAGGAAGAGTCTTTCCTGCACGATGACACAGAAGGAAAGGTTGAGGGAAAGAACAGCTTAAGAAGAAGGATTCAAATATTAGATGAATTGAAGTAAAGAAGAAAAATCAGGGATCTGTAGGAGGAGGCAGAGTGCCTCAGGGTGTTTTGGTGGTCTAGGTTCACTGACAAAAGGAATGGACCTGTCATAAGACAAAACGCCCAACAACAATAATAATAATAATAACAAAAATTTTAAATATTGTATTCCAGTTTGGAAATAGATCCGAGTTCGAATATTTTTAAAGATCTGTCTTACAGCAGAATTTAGCAATATTAATATCTTATTTAAAAAAAAACTCTCCTTTTATCCTGACGGGTAATCAAAGAGAATATCTGTCATCCAGTCGCCCGGATATGTTGAGCACCTGTAGACACAATAACAACTATTTGTATTCCAAAGAGTTTCTTTACAAACGTGATCATTACAAAGTCAACCACTTGACACCCGCTGTAGGAATGGTGAGGACATGCTTCGAGAATACTCGCCCGCATTCATTACCGTGCTCACCTACTTTACTTTTTCTCGCATTTTCAAGGACACCGGCACGATTTCTAAAGAGCAACAGTGATTGAAGTAGGACTTGGTCAATGATAATGTGTCTCTTGGACACATCATATTTTCCAAATCCATAATCACTGGATGATTTAATGCCTCATTATGAAGACTCGAAGAATAAATACCCATATGTTAAAATCCTGATTTACAATTATTAGCTGTGCCAATTAAGACATAGCACACAATAATTACACCAACTATTGGGTGACCTGGTGGTCTAGGGATAAGGTGTCGGAACTCTGTGCTGGGGTCCGGGGTTCAATCCTTGGTCCCGGTACAGATTTATCTGATTGCCAAACCTTTCCTTCACCTCTGACAAGACGTTTATTAATCACAACTTGTGCATTTGTGGAATAAAAGACCTCCACCGTGGTTCGGATCCCACGTTAAACTGTAGTTCCTCCATTTCATCTCACAATCACCCTACCATTACACATTAGTGTAAGTGCTGAACGGGTAGTAAAACGCGCTGCTAATAATAATACTCTTACTATCTGCATTGGTGGTCACGTGGACTAAACGTCAAGCTCATCTAGTATAATTTCTATGTGATAAGGAGGGCGGGGCTCTATACCCGAAGGAGTGTGCTGAATTTATTAGGTGGTTTTTTTCACTTTCTCACACATAAAAGTAATATTTCTTCTCAAACTATATACTTATTCTCCTTATTAAAATAACGTTATTTAATGTAATATTCCTTACTGATATTACAATAGGGGTCTACAATAAAATCAGGAACCGGCAGCACGAAGATGCAATATAGTAATTATATAATATACTAAAAAATTTCAGATAGTGTTAGAAGTTAAGAATATTTAAATATTGCTTAGCGAATTAAAATAAGTTGATAGAGTTTATTAAAATATATTGCTATAGAATGTTTCTTAAAAATCTAACACTTTATCTCAGTCGGTAGCGTGTCTGCCTACTGAGTTAAGGGTCCCTGGCTCGATTCCCAATATGGCTGAAAATTGATCATCGATGAACATGTGGATTTCTCTTTTGAATTGATAAATTAATGACTGGGGACTGGATGTTGTGCCTTTCATAGTCTTAAGCTAGATTATAAGGTATGTGAAGCCATGACAGACCTAGCAAGCCGTTAGTTGAAAATATATGGTTTTAATAAAAAACTGACCCAGGCCACAGGCTGGAAACAGTAATGGATTTAAAGTATAATTCTTTAAAGTGAGAGCTAGGGAGATGTTTTATAACTATTTAACATTTTTTATACATTAAATGAAGCATACAAATCAATTTTGTTTTATAATTAATATTTTTCTCCCTTTATTGACCAAAATTAATTGTTTTCGAGAGATTGTGATACAATAATACTAGTCACCTACCTTCCATTTTTTATAATCTTGCACACTACACATTTATGAATCCTAACGTGATGTATCATAGAAGACACGGAAACGCTTTACATCAAACCAACAGGTAGCTTACTAACATCAAAAAATCAGTGAAATATTCTTATGACGGCACATTGTGTATGCGAAAGGCTCTAGATTATGCCGGCCAATAACATGATAAGTTTAGTGAAATATTTTTATAAATGATATTTGTGTGAAAGGAAAGCTCTAGATTTAGTGGACAGGTAATTTACTAGCATGAGAAGGTAGGTTGAATGTTTTTATTAATGTTCACTGTGCAAAAGAAAAACTCTAGGTTATGTCGGCAGATAGATTACTAGAAAAATAAAAAGAGTAAATGAAATGTTGTTGAGTACTATAGTTTCAAAACAGGCCATCTCCATAGTAGTAATTATTTCCTACGTTTTATGTGTTTTTATTCTACATCATATTGTGCATTTACAAAGCATTAAACTAGTTTCAAAATTGTCCTTATTCATGTTAGAAAGCTTGGGGAATACTTAGGTTAGTTGTAATCCTGGACTTCTACGCAAGGTAGTTAGTTTAAAATCCAGCTAACTATATTTCAAATAGAATATACTTAGTTATCAGTTGCCAAAACTAATATTATGTCTGCACGCAACGACTCAATTATTTATTCTCATATATATTTTTTTATTGACCATGTAAAATAGTCACCAGATACATTTTTTAAATTGCAAAAACAATTTTCAAAAAAATAAAATTTTTACAAAAATTGGTCATAAGAAAACTACTGTAAAATAAAATAACAAATAATTATTTATAAACTGAAACACTCAAGAGATACTTATTTTGAAACAAATTGCTAGAGCCATTTCTTAATGTAATCAATAAAAAAATCAATTTTCAGAAAACTACCCTTAAACAAATTCACACCCCCTCCCTCAAATAATATAAAATTTTATTTGGCATGTGAAACAGTCTCTAGATGCAAATTAAAAAAAAATTAGAGCCATATTAAAAAAAATTTAGATTTAGAAAATCATTCATCAGTAAACTATCCTTTAGTAAAATCTTAAACGAAAACCAAGCATACAGTGTTATTTGGGGGTTCAAACATACCCTAGATATACATTTTAAACAAAATCGCTAGAGCTGTTTTTGGATAAATTAGGAATTCTTAGAAATCTTTCACTAGAAAATTACCCTTAATTTGAAGTTTAGATTCAATATCAAAAATCTCTAGCTATCAAGTTTGAACAAAACCCATCAAAAAGTTTCGAACCTTAGGTCACAGTGTGACTTCCAATGTACACCCCTCTACCAGGATATCTTTGTCAACCTAACATCAGGCTATAGTGCTAAATGTTTAATTCCGCCCTGGAGGTCCTGAGCTTAGTGATACGTCTCCCAGACTTACATGGGCTTGCAACAAGTCATAGTAGAGAGACAGTGTTGCTATCATGTACAATATTAATTTTATAAACAGGTTTATTAACATTATGAATGTACTAGTAGTAGTAAGTGTTGGTTTTATTTATTCCAAGACGGGAACGAGGAATCCTGTCAAATGTTCTTATCGTTGTTTACTATGAAACAGGATGGGTAAGTTTTCCACTAATTGTACCTTGCTCATCCTCAGACTATTTAGCGGATAGACAATATGGGTTGTAAGACGTGGAGCAGAAATAATGTTTGATATAGGATACATTAGTTTTAGTTGAGGACCATACCAAATGTTGGAAAGGGGGCGGGTGGGCTAGGGGCCTCAAATCCCCTTCAAAAGTTCTGTATTGTATTTTTGTATTCTTCTTTAAGACAAGGCTACTAGGGTAAAGTATTCCTTAATAAAAATCATAAAATCTTCATCTGAAACTGGGTTTTTAAAACATACAATTATTTCAGTTAAGATCTATTACTGGTCAACGATCGCCTTCCATCTCCTGTTTCAGTGTTTAACAATGAGGATCCAAGGGTGGAACTTCCTCCAAGACACATAATAAATGTCTGGCTAACGCCGTGATTTAGGTTGTTTCAATTAGTTTTCTTCCATACTCCATACTTACCATCTTTTTGTGCTGTACCGACATCTACCCTAATTTAGTGAGGTTTAAGGTGGGATGGAAGGGGATGGGAGGAAAAGCAAGTGTTTTGGAGTGTTCATGGTTAAACACTTGTAGGACAAAATAGATAAAATATTGCTCCAGTACAAATATAGAATATAACTTTCTTCGCATAATGACCACAAAATTTATTTAATATATATATATCAAGGATGTTCAGGAATTTGATGACCACTTTTTCTCTTCATTTAAAAAGTTTTATAGATAATAATGCCACCATGTTGATGAGAGATATTCAGGAACTGTTGATTTGAAAAAAAATTAAACTTTATGTTTCTATTGGAGCAACATTTTGATATTTTGGCCAAAGTATGCTTTGCCATAAAAACTGGCTTTTTATTGCGTCCCCTTCCACTCCACCTTAAGCGGAATTGAGTGTATGAGGGGAGATACATTTAGAAAAAGCTCTTCAATAAAACTGCTTGGATTCAAACCCCGACCTCCCCGTCATTGGCAAACCCATCCATATATGGTTGATGTCCTAGACCATGGGCCTGCCTATGTGTAGGCTTGAAGATAGTGGAATTAGAATATTTTAAATACGGTTATTAATGTATATTCAAACAATTTCGTAGTTTATACTTAGCTAACAGATATAAATATATTTAGTCGAGGGATTATATGAATTACGGATTTATAAGCTGGATGGTTTCCATACAGCTATTAAATTAATGGGTATCTCAGTATAATTAATGACATGTAGTTATTAATACCAAATTATGTATGAGCAATTATTAACATATCATTATTATTAGCACCACGTCTTACTACGCGTTCGGGTTATACAAAATTAACATATCAAATATATAATATTTTCGTCTTACTATCCGTTTCAGTTTTACACTTATGTACTAATTATACAAAATGTTTTAGGGATAGGTGTCATATATAGAAGAAGTATACCCGAAATTGCGTGGAGGGTGAGTGGAAAACAATTTTGTAAACACCATCCTCAGTACACCCAGTAGATATTCAAACCTAGATCACACCGTCATTGACAGTCTAGTCTACTTACTGCGAGAGTAGTGCGTTAGACTCTGCGGGGCCACCAAACGGGTTAATATACCGTTCAATATGTTTCATTTCAGTTGTTGAGATCAAATATAATTATCACACTCGAGCTATTGATCGATTATTTGTTCACTTATAAACTTATATTATCTGAATGTATAGGAACCAATAAAACTAGTATTAATACCTATACTGGTGGGCTTGTTGTTTGAATGACAAGCTCATTTGGTTTGTTTTTCCAGTGATGTGAAGGTAGACGTTGTAAATTTGTAATCCCGGCTGGAGTGTACTAGAGGGGATTTTTCTAAATACTTTTCACTCTCCTTTTAAGCAAATGTGGCTTACATTTCCTATAAATTATAACCACTTCATCCTACCACAGTGGGCATTAGCATATATGATTATAGTTTAATAAATAAAGCTTATTTTATTAATGAGGAAAATGTGAAGGGAAAACAGACTTATCATCTTATTAATTTTAACTTGCAGTGTAGTTTATATAAATCTTTTCTTTATACATAATAATTACTGCTCTAACTTGTGCCTCTCAAACATAACACGCCATGTAAGTGGCTACCTTGTCTGACTATGACTTGGAAGTACAGGGTTTTACCTCTACCAGTTGCAAAGGGGGATACATTTATTATTAGTCCGTTCCCTCTTTACGTAATACTGACACACTGGATGCATAACTTTTCCTTCCTTCTACGGTTTTATTAGATTAGTAATTTCTACACCGAGTTCACTGAAGTAGTTAATGTGTTTATGACCATAATCATATTCTAAGTCTTAGGAAGTAATTCATTTAAAATATAGTTGTATACAAATGAAATAATGTTGTGAACATTAACTATTATATCTCCATCAACAAGCGAAACATATAAAACAGGTGCAATGAACCAAGCTGAGCCCTGACCGTCTGACAATAAGGATTTGATAAACAATTGTTGTTGGTTGTACACAATCTTCTCAGGGAAACATTCTTATTATTTCTCGAAACTTGCAGTAAGTGTATTAGCTTGCTAAAGGATGCCAACTATTTGAGAGGGTTTATTTTATTACTGCAGTATATTTTAAGTAAATAGCACCTCTGGAGCATAGATATCCATCAAATAATTCTCATTTCTCTTAAAATTTTCAATTCTGACCATATTAAATACTACTTTAGTGGTTTGAGAAAAACTAGATCTATGTTTATAGTAATGTGCCCCAGTATAACAAATGTAACATTTCGTGTAAGACTTCATTGAAAATAAGATAACTTTACCTTTTAGAGTAATTCAAAAAGTATTAAGTTTTAAATTCAATGTTTTTATTTTCATAATTATTGATGATGATACACCTCATATATATTACCATAAGCCATATTTGAGAAAATAATAAAAAAACCTTGTTAAATAATGCAGCACTTGTGAACGTCAATCCGTCTGAGCGTGCCGACTTCTAACATATCCTAATAATCTCACAACAGACATAATATCGTTAATTCTACATGTAATACCAAAATACAAACATAATTTTGACACTAAGATATTTCTATTCCTTGTTGGAATACATTTTGAGTGACAAGTAAGATCTAACATTGCTGTAGGATGGAAATCACCATATAATAGGTTTTATTATCTGTTGGAGTTTGTCATATAGAGCTGATTAACAGTAATTTGTAATGTTTTGTTCAATTTAAATCTACTTATAGATAATATACTTTTCTAGAAAATAAATATATTTGCAATAGTTAGTATTCATTAAAAAGCTTGTACACTAATTGATAGATTTGAACAGAAATAAGTACACAAATGGGTCAACATCAGTACATGTGAGTTATATTTTTTTAAATACATTTTGGGCCATAATACTGAGGTAAAGAGCGTTTTTTGAATAAAGTTAAAAATCAATTATTTTTACATTTAGCAAAAATGTAAAGTAATTATTAAAGGTGCAAAAATTAAAGATAAATTTTGGTTTACAGGATCAAAATAGAAGTACAAAATTAGGATCAATCAAAATAAAAATACAAAATTAAATAATCCAAATGAAAAGTGTTACAAAATAGCACACATATTAACTATATTTTAATAGTAAGTTAATTATTAATTATGTTTATCAATATTAGGCTGAACACCTTGGGGTCTTGATATATATTTAAATAACTATAATTTTTTTATGTGAGTTAGTTTTCTAGGTGTCATATGAGTTGGTCTTTTATTTAGAAGACATACTGGCTTTAGGCTAAAAATAATGAACAATGATACCATATTTACTTGAACTATTGAATCAAGGCAAACCAGTTGATGGCAGTGGCACAATATTTACTTAAATTATTTAATAAAGATAAGCAAATGGAACAATATTTACCTACACTATTTTTTTTAAACAGCGTCTTACTACCCGTTCAGATTATACGCTTATTTACTAATTACGCTAATGTTTTTAGGAAGGAGATAGGTTATATTTGTAGGAAGTGTATCTGCATTTGCATTAAGAGATATTTGATAACAATCTAGGAAAAAATACCCTGCCTTAATTTGAACTGGATTCGAACCTCGATCTCCCCATCATTGACTGTCTAGCCTACTGCGAGAAAGACGCCTTAGACTATGCGTCAACCGAAGTGTGTTACTAACACTATTAAAGACAGGTATTGCAGTCACTTTCTTTTAGAAATACCTAACAAATAACAATTCTAATTCTTGTATAAGAGAAAAGCAGAGCAAATAAAGACAAAAAAAAAAAAGACCAGAAAATTGAGAAATTAAACCAATATTCACCAAAGAACCACGCTTCACTACAATTTAATGTGCCCGCCTTTCTATCCAGAAGTTCATGGACAATTTTAAAAAAGAAAACTTTTTTGTGTTAAGTAAAGTACAAAAAAATAACCAAGTGGTTTATGACATTAGTAAAATCACTGCCAAATACGATGATTTGTAATGAAATACTTTAAAAAAATTGCATAAAAATAACTATTGGTCATTAACTCTTTGGTTTTGCCATTTTGTCTATTTGAAAGACAAATAATATTGGGAACTGCCAGTGGATAACTTTTTAAGCTTGGGTCACCGGGTTCTTTTAAGCCACGCAAATAAAACATCGCAATTAAATATTTCATCGTAATATTTATTGATAAATTAAAAGATAAATTCATAGTTTACTCCAACACACAGCACTATCCTTAGTCCGAAAATCTGTTACATTCAGACTTAAAATTCCAACTGTCCATCCGGAGGAATGGTCCACTGGTGCTCTACGTCCGCGACATCAAATGGGCACAGAGCCATCTGGTGGTGGGTGTCACGTACTTCACCAATCACATCGTGATGTACACGGTATATTTATTAAATAGTTCATACACATATGTGTAAATCAATCTAAATTTGATCAGAAATATATGGGTAGGTTGGATTTACGATTCTGGACTTAGCACTATGAATAACGTAGCAGGGGTTTGATTCATAATTTGGCAATCTTGTAGAGGTAAGAGTTATTGAAATGTTTGTTGTATTTCTTCCTTTAAATTTAGTAAAAATTACTCATCCCTTTAATTAAAATGTATTTTATTCCTCTATATAATCTCAAAAATGAATTTACTTATAATGATTGTATGTAGCACAGGTTTCATTTATTTCTCACGTTATTGTGTAGGGCCTGTAAATATTAGGAAGTTTGAATTCTTTTTTAAATTGGAAAATAATCCCTGGCAGCTCACCGTAATCTGCTTGCGAGGTAATTGAATGAAAACATCTAGATTTTCAATCTCCTGCCAAATATCCGGCCTGAGCGCATCTAGTACCAATCTCAGGGCTTGGCGAAACAATGAGCTAAGTACCTATTTACAACAGTTTTCTAACAAACATTCTCTTGCCTGGTCATGGTGCGTGTATGTTTGAGCAAGGAACATGTCGAACATTTCCAATAAACCAGAATTTATGCACTTTGGTCTCAATTATAAAATATGAAACAACAAATTAATATTTGTATTCGTTTATAACCCTCTTCTGTGGGCACATGGCTTGAGGCGCTACTCTCGCAATAAACTAGACTATCGATGACGGGGAGATCACGGTTCGATCCCCATTGGGTGTGCTGAGGGTGGTTTTTCCCCAAATGGGTTCCCTCCCTATCTTTATCAACGCAAGTGTGGGTACACTTCCTATAAATTTAACCTTCCTAATACTTAATCCAATCAACGTAAATAGTACATAGGCTTACAATCTCAGTGGTTGGTAGATGTAGTGTTAAATATATATATATATATATATATATATATTGTGGCGTAGTTGGATAACGCGCTTGTCGTGTTCAGCTCGACTGCTGAGGACGGGGAGATCGAGGTTAGAATCTCGGTTGGGTGAACTGGGGGTGGTTTTTTCCTAAATGGATTTCCACTCTCCCTGCACGCAAATGCGGGTTCACTTCCTCTAACTCAACCTTCCCAATTCCTAATCCATTAGAGTAATAAGTACTTAATGCGTGTAACCCCAACGGTTAGTAAGACGCGATGCAAAATATTATTATATATATATTTATTTTCTTGTATTTATGTGTGTGTGTGCTTGTGTGTATTATTTTAAAACAGCTCGTTCTGGATTTTACAAATAATTTAATCAAAAATTTTACCCTAATAGAGTTTTCCCGTAGCTTCGGTTACATTTAATTAGGATGAATTAACTTTTTTTTTCATCGAGAAGTCTTAGCTACCAAACACACCATTTCAGACACGTATAAGGCGTTGAGATGTTTTAAATGTCAATGTTGCCAAACCTAAACAACTATCTATAGTAAGGGAACAAAATAAATAATTTAAAGTTTGTAGACCCTGCATTTAGATTGGTTCGCTTATGAAGACTCAAAGTTTTTTTTTCTAAAATGCTTCGATTATTTAAAGGGCCTCACATAGGTCAGTTTGGACTTAAACAACAGAAACAAGAGAAATTACTTGCTTCAGAGCAAATGTAGACTACATCTGGGATCTTCTTCCCTCCACTACCCCACAAACCAGTAACAACTATCAAATCAAACACAACACCACGATCGTACAGAGATATCCTAATGAACAGACGGATCACCTCACATCAGTCAAGAGAACAGGAACAATCCACTTCATCCAATCCATCCACCCCATTTGACTTCAAAGAAATAATATCCAATTTTAAAGAATTTAACATATGTGGACTAATCAAAATTTTCAAACCTTACTTAGCCAAAATCAAACAGGCAGAGGACAAAACAACAAAACTTATGATTATAATCAAAGCATCCACCGACTTCTATTTTAATGACAATGCTGAATAAAAACTAAACTAAAATAATTAAGCATCTTAGGATCCTTATTTAGAACGCCAATTGGACTATTACAACAGAAGCATGAACTTGAAGACCTGCTAAGCACATATGGGATCGACCTGGCTCTCATATGTGAAACACACTTAACTACAGATAAGCGATGCAATATCACAGGATATAACATATACAAAACGGACAGAGTACACAGAAAACCTCCAAGCTACAACTGTAACAATCAACACAAAAAACTGTCATATCAACTTTGTGGCCGCTTACAACCCACCGTCCAAGAGGCTACTAAAACAAGACCTATATAATGTCACGTCAGCTGACAACTTCTTCATAGGCGGTGACTTAAACAGTAAAAATACATTATGGAACAGTCGAATGACAAACACCAATGGACGTATACTAGAGGAGCACTCGAACGAAACGGACTACAACATACTAGCACCAGATATACCCACCTACTGTCCCACAAACTATCTCCTTAGACCGGACATAATAGACATAATTCTAACCAACCAAAAAATAACACCAGACTCGATAAGAGCACTTCAAGAGCTTGACTCACATCATAACCCGCTACTATGCGAATGGGAAGTCAACCTTGAACATCAAACCAAATGGCGCAAACCAAAAATATGCACGACCGACTGGAATAAATACAAATTGGACATACAAGAAGCCCTTCCAATGGAACATAGACATACACACTGAGCAAGACATCGACGCAGCCATAGACTTATTCACAACAACCCTCCAAGAATACTACAAGCTTAACACTACGACATCACAAAAACAACATGAATACAAAATTGACCACCCTGAGTTAAGCTATTTGCTAGCCCTTAAGAGGGAAGTATGTAGGGACTGGCAGAGACTGAGAACTCTAAATGAACGCACCATATATAACAGACTCAAGGCAATAGTAAAAAGAACCGTCAACCAAATCAGAAAAAACAACTTTAATACATATGTTGCTGACACAGCCACCAATCTACAGAAAACATGGACACTAACTAAAGTACTTAAAAGGACTTCAAAAAGATCCAACACGCCAGCCATCCACGGGCAACGGGGAATGGCTTACAACAGCGGGGACAAAGCAAAAGCAATAGCACTAACTCTGGAAGATCAACTTAAGCCTAATCCCATACAAGACGTAAATTTTAACAGAGAAGCCACCAGATCAGTCAATAACTTCATACAAAGACCCATAACAGAGACACCAACACCCGTCACAAAACAAGAGCTCCAAGCCACCATGAAACAGCTAAAACAGAATAAGGCCACAGGACTAGACGGAATAAAAAACGAAATGTTAAAAAACATACCCGAAACGGCAATAGACCACCTTACACTGATTTTCAATGCAGCCCTTAAAATTGCATATTTCCCTAATATCTGGAAAGAGGCTAAGGTGGTAACCATTCCAAAACCTGGAAAAAACGCCATCTTCCCTCAAAATAGGTGCCCTATAAGTCTATTAAACACGACAAGCAAATTATTTGAAATACTGATACTGAAAAGATTAAAAAGACACACACAAGAACACAAGATAATTCCGGACCATCAATTCGGCTTCAAAAGTCACCATTCTACCATCCACCCATTACTGAACTTCACTGAAGACGCCACTGACTCCTTCTACAACCGCGAATATCTAATAGCCATATTTCTTGGCGTGGAGAAAGCGTTCGATAAGGTATGGCATCTCGGCCTTATCCAAAAAATGATAAACCATAACTTCCCACATGGCGATAAGTATCTACGTGTCAAACGTCCCGACTAAACCGATAATGACTATAAGACTTTTTGCTGATGATACTTTGATATACACCAGGGAAAGGAACATCTACTACGCCTTTTTAGCAATCCAACGTTAACTAAAGACTTTTGAATCCTGGCTCTCCAAATGGAGAATCAAAGTAAATGCAACCAAATCAACAGCACCAGTCGTTTCCAGAAGAAGACATATACCACTGGAAAACTTTACGATATACCAAGAAGAAATACCATTCAAAACTAACACAAAATACTTAGGTATACATATAGACAAAAAATTAACATGGGCAAAACACACCGCTGAAACTAACAGGAAGGCAATGGCGGTTTTCATTCAACTTCACCCGCTTCTTAAAAGTAATCAACTAAGACAACAAACAAAACTTACAATCTACAAATGCGTGATACAACCGATCATACTTTACGGCTGCGTAGTATGGGGCTATGCAGCCAGGAACCATCTCAACAAACTCCAAACAACCCAAAATAAAATACTCAGGACTATCACTAGCTTTGATATACGCACAAGAATCGACCATCTACACACAATGACAAAAAGCAAGACACTCGCCGAACTCTTCCATGAAAAAAGAAACATGTTTTATGAACAAGAAGTAAACCATGAAAACCCCATCATAAGGACACTAGGAAACTACGACCCGCAGGAAGAAAGACCTTATAAACGGCCAAGGCTAGAGTAAAGAGGTAACACTATAAAAAAATGGTAAGGTAAAAGGTAAATTGTAAAAAGGTAAAACGGTAACGGTAAAAGGTAACAAGGTAACATTCACAACTTCAAAATCATTCCATTAACCATCAAGAATTCATTCATCTCTCACCATCATTCTATGAGGATAAGGGCTAGCGTATGCTGCCTGTAGCTCACAAAGCAATGCAGCCCTTTCGCAGGTGACCTAGCTTGACGCTTATGTCAAGGTGGGTATCCTGAGTTGGGCTACAAATTAAAGGTTCCAAGTCATGTAATGCTAAGCTCATGCAACGAGGATAAGGGTATGTGAAAACAACCTGTAACTCGCAAAACAAATCAGCCATGACTTCCTCTACCGGTCGATGACTCTATTGGCAGGTGGGGAGGTTAAGGCAACAGGAGATACCCATAGTTTGGACTTAACTGAAGATTTACACACACACGATCGGTCTGAAATAGAGAATGGTTGGTGCTGGGCGTATTTTTGTGTTGCTCAGACTTTAATATGGATGGAACATTATGTGCTGCTATTGTACTTATTGTTAGAAATCGTAAACAAAAGAGGGAACTGAATATAAAATTGTAGGTGAAGGATTAGCTATTTAGGCGGGGACAGTATTATCATATTATTTTGCTTACTACCTCCTTGTTTACTGTTGGCACTACCCTTTTCCCCTTATCAACTAGAACCAAACAGGCTGATCGTGTACGGGGCCCTTAAGAGATAACGTGACGGTATGTATACCCTGATTTTGGTAGGGAATAGCCGTATCTGGTGGATACTTAGTTACGAAAACCATTTAATAAATACATACATCAAGTCATGTTAACTGCAGCTGTCGCTTTTGTTATATATTATCAACACCTATAAAATAGCACAAATTAGAGTAAATTGTTATCAATTTTGGTCTCGAAGAAATATGTTTACATTTTCTATACTCTCTTTTAACAATTTTGTTTATAGATTAACATGTTCTCGGAAAAATAAGACGTACAAAAGATAAAGTTCCGCCAAAATCCGTATAATACTTTTTGAATTCAATTGTAACAAAAAAACCATGCAGACAAAAAAATCCGAAAATAGAATATATGTTATTCTTACTGTTTATACTTATTTACTGTATGTCATTAGGAACTAGACGTTTAATGGCCGCACTTAACAAAAGTACGCCACCTATCCCTATGACCCTATCTTGAGCTATCCCTATACAGTCCCTATCTTTTTCAGGGAGATTCTAATGTTATCCTCCCATCTCTGTCTAGTTATTCCCAATGTTCTCTTCCCATTGGGTTTGCCGGTCAACATCTTGAACACGGTTCTATATGCTTTCATTAGTGCTGCATGTCCTGGCCACCGTATTCTGCAAGATTTGACCATCCAGCAATGTCTCATGATGACTAAAGAGTATATAACTCGTCATTATGTAACCCTTATTGAAACACATACCTTCGTAAGCAACTGTTTTTGAACTTCCTAAATTTATTTTAATCATGAAAGGAAAACAAATATGTTTCACAACCATAATATATATTAGCCGAAAAAACTATGGTTTTGTATATCCTGAGAATTGGTGAGATGTTAACAATTTACTGAACGATTAATAACCTGTATTTCCCAATTGTATTCTTTTGATAGTTTTCCCCATAATATCGTTCTTCCCAGTAAAAATTGTTCTTAACTATTTAAACTCCCTGACCATGTTAAATGTTATGTTGTTCGCAGTAGTATCTATATTAACGTGCTCATTTTATTATTTCGGTGTGATAATAAACTTAGTGTTTTTAGGGTTCACCTGCAAACATATTTCCTTAGAAGCCTCTGATAAAATGGCTGCATTTCTTTCAATAGCGCCCTCAATATTATTTAATAAAGCGAAGCCATCAGCGTATCCTAATACCTGGATTGTACTGTTTAATTTCAAGCCTCTCCCACTATACTGCATCACCCTAATAGCATAATCAAAAGCTAGATTTAAAAAGTAATTTTGAAAGTGCATCTACCTATTTAAATTTATTATGTATATCAAAAATATCTGGTAAGTAACATCCAACCCATATCCTCCCACGCGTATTTGTCAAATATACCTATATTAACATGACAAGTTTTTTGGGGTATCCAAAGCTAAAATAAAAATTTATAAAATTGGTCAATTTTATCATAATTATAGGCCTTTTTAAAATCTAGGGGTAATTGATGAACCATCATGTTGGATTCACACTTTTTATTCTAATTTTTGCCGAATAGTAAAAGTCTGAAACATTGTTAATCTTTTTTGTCAAAATCAACATTGATGATCTCCAATTAGTTCATGTGCATGTAGACTAGTCAGTGACACACTCCTCCATACCTTGTCGGCAAAAGGTATAAGACTCAACGAAACGACCGGTGTCTTGTTCCTTGCTGCAATCATGGTATGAAATTTAAACCCGGAAGGTGGATGTCTGCACTAAGCCTTTCGTCAACTTCCCATCCGACATTTTTAACCACTCTATGTGCTAACAAAGTAAGAATTTAGAGAGATAATAACTCACTCTATTTATTTATTTCAAACAACAAATATTCTATTTTGGTTCACTAAAAAACGAAGTTGACGGTTAATGAAATTTTTAGTGCATAGTGTTAATGTAAGTGAACCACAACATATTTTACCAAACACAGAGAGATATAAATATGTATGTATATAAAACAGCAAAATAAAATATAGACTAAGTAAAAGCGTATGCCTTAAAGTTTATTTCAGAATGCAAGCCTATTTTAAATAATTTCTGCTTGCTATTTTGTATAACTGTGAAAGTGGTCATGCAGTATCATGTATAAGCCCATAAATATGTATACACGTTAAAAAAAACTCTTTTACACATTTTAAAGTTTTTCAAAGTATATATGCCATTAATTCCCTAAATCTATAATTTCTGGATTTTTGGAGCTAGCCATGTAGCTCTTAACGTGGTTTAATGTGTCACACTCGCAATTTAATGTAAGAAAGCCAATGGTTATTTAACCTAATTGATATTCAAGCGGTTGAAATTATCAGGCTCATTAAAGTAGCTACTATTAAAACAAATGACACGTCACATCCACACAAACTTTCTCATATTATGTATTAATTATAACTTGTAAGAAAATGTTCATAATAAAATCAAACACATCATCTTAATAATTACAATAAACCGTGTTTATATGTAAATGTTTAACAAAACTGTTAAACTATTTTTTAACAAATTTCAAATTTAAAAAAAAATGTTATTTATAAACTATCTTACATTATTTTTTATTTGTAAAAATAAAACTTATTCTTATTTATCATGAAAAACTATTCCCTCATACCCATTTTGAACAAAACAACATCAGCTATTTTAAAAATTATTAAAACTTACAGTAGACTATGAATATTTTACTATAAAACTAGTAAACAGTTTTATTTGTCATCTCCAACACTCCTCAGATATATATTTTATACACATTTATATAGCCACTATCAAAGTATATGATATTTTCAAAAATAGCTCAACAGTAAACTAGCATTTAAGGAATTCTAGCTCTAAAACCAATCATAGTGTGTTATTTGGGAGGTCAAACACGCCTTAGATAAATATTTCAAACAAATTTTTAAGTTTAATTTTTTTCAAACCAGGAATTTATTAAAATCACTTATTAGTAAACTATTCTTAATTTAACCCAAGTACAATTTTTATTTCTAAAAACCCACTATTTATATACTAATGTGATTACGAAACAACCAGCCAAAATATTATTTCTCTTAGGTCTTAAGATTGAAATGTATTCCGTAACTATTCATTAAGCTTTCAGTTGATTTGGTGATCAAGTAAAACACAAAAACTTGCTACCTTATTTTACCCGCTTCAGCAACCAAATAGTATAGAGTTTCACTCTAGTGTTAGACTGGTAAGACTGGTTAAATTGGGGGATCGAGGTTCGTATCCCAGTTGGCTCTTCTGAGGGTGATATTTTCTAAATGTTTTCTCACTCTCCTTCCACCCAAATGTGGGTATACAACTTCTAAAATTCTTCCTTACTCATCCCTGTCCTTTTATAGCTAGTACCACATATATTTATAAACTGGACCGATAGTAAAAAATGGTGATAACAATAAATAATGGATTTAAGGTGGGCTGGAATGGGACGTGAGAAAAATCCAGTGTTTTTGCTGTTTGTTTGGACAAAATAAATACAATATTGCTCCAATACAAACATAGAGTTTAACTTTTATCATATGGTAGCCTCAAAATTTCTTGAATATCAGCCTCCTGGAATTTAATGATAGCTTTTTATCTTAATTTAAAAGGTTTATCATCTATTGACGCTATGTTAATGACAGATATTCAAGAACTGTTGATATCACCATGTGAAGAAATTACAATATATGTTTCTACTGATGCTACGCTATATTAATTTTAGTCAAAAAAAAAAATTCCTTAAAAACTGCAAAAACACTGACCTTTTCTTGAGTCCTCTTCCATCCCGCCTTTATAGGGAGACAATAACCGTTGATCACGTGGTTGTTATAATCATCGATAAAATTTAAATTTGATTATGTTTCAACAGGAAAAAATAGAATCTATATTTATTCTGAGAAAAAAAAAGCACATGAGTGAAAATCCTACCTCGATAAACATCGCGGTCTTCGAGTATATTGCAAACACGCAAACCTCGTTACTATAAATGTGAGAGAGACTACCACCAGAGAGGTTTGAATAAAGCTACCCTCAAGAGGTTTGATCACACAATCTTTCTATAAAGGAGTATTTAAAACACGTAAATGATTAAAACTAATTTTCTGAACCAATGGATTATACAAGCGTACAGCTCGTATACTAACTTAATTTTAGAACAGACACAACAGCCAGTTCCCAGATGTTATAATATCACTGTGAAAGACCTGCATGATAAGACACAAAGGAAACATTTTTTTACCTTGCTGAGATTAAATCCCAGGATCGTTAGATAAATATACAGAGGTTTTACCGACAGTGCAAGTCATCAATAAATATATTTTATTTAACATATAAGTCTGACTTATCCAAATTATTGATAAATCATGCCAAACTAATTTTTACCCATAACAAATAATGTTATTACTTAAAACTATTAACACACTATTAAAATTCAATAAGAATTTTAAGAGACAGTATATAGCCCGAATGGGTAGTAAGATGCGATGTTAAACAAAAAAGAAAAAAAGGGAAGAATTTTGAGTTTACATACATTGTAAATGGGAATAAACATATCATATATTATGTTCATTGACGGATTTGTAGTTCTAAAACATCATTAAAGGTGTTTTGTTTAAAAATAATTTTTATATCAAACAAATTTAATAACAATTTACTTTGATATTGTTAATGCAAGGAATAACTAGACAAACATACCATTAATTATTTAATACCAGTATTTAATATATTTATTGATCCCTTCCACCCATCCAAGTTATGTGTTTATGTTTTACCTAGGAGATGACAATAAAGAAGGATGGAAGTCTACCCACATGTTAGTGAATAGAGAGTAGGTACACCATTTATGAATATCAAACTCAGTAAGTCCAGCCAAGATTCAAACCCCGGCCATCCCCGAATAGTCTCTGTAAAACCAGACCAGACGAGACAAACGCTCTAAAGTGTGCTTGTTTATACAGGGTGTTTTCGTGATAAGTCAAACTTTGCGGGATAATGTACAATAGAAGCAAAATGAGATAGGGAATGGTGATCCGGAAATGTTTCAGCCAAAAGTTGTAGGTGAAAAACGCGTGGAAGTGGAATGAGAACACTCTGTACAGTTTTTACTGATCACATCAATTAGCACCGACGATGACGATATCCATACCAAGATAAGATGAACACATTTTAAAGGAGATGTTGGAAATTACGTCTCTCGACATCGACGCAAGCATTACAGCGTCGCAGGATGTTCTGTCACATTCGCTCTAAGATACCTGGTGACCCTCTGATGACATCACAACCAGCAAGGATTTGTGCCAGCAGGTCTTCGTCGATTAGTGGGGCTTCGTAGACAATACTTTTAAGATGACCCCACAGGAAATAATCAATTGGGGTGATATTTGTTGAAAGTGCTGGCCACACAACCAGTGTTATACAGAATTATCCCATTTCGCTTCCCCACGTTTTTCACCTACAAGTAACTTTTAACTGAAACATTTTCAGCCCACATCCTCCTCCATTATCCCTCATAGTTTGACTTATCATCACGAAAACACCCTGTATATTATCGTTATGTAACATTTGGTTTATTTAGTGTGTATTGTATTTCATGCTCAAACACGATAAAAAATATATTTTCAAAAACGACACCTGCACAAGGGCACCTTCAACTTAGCGTGACGACACTTCTTTACCTACTGCTTTATTCCAGTTCCTCCTGGGATTTTACATCACTCACTCCTCCAGGGCAACACAGAAGTCAACCTTGAGTAACAGTGGCTGTGTTCCAGAGTAGCTCTCTCACCCCTCTCTCGTAGATTCTGCCTTAAATTAATGAGTAATTCAAATAGCTACGCATAGGACAAGTGTGGATAGTTCAGTCAATACGCTTATACAATGGTTCGGTCCTCTATTCACGTATATACATGTCCCTTTTTAACAATGGTTTTAAAATAAAATAAATAATAAAAAAAGTATTATTATTATTATCAGTAACCCGTTTGGGTTGTACGCACTTACGCTAATGTGTAATGGTAGGGTGATTGTGAGATGAAAAATGGAGGACCTACAGTTTAACGTGGAATCCGAACCATGGCGGAGGCCTGGAATTCCACACATTCACAGGATGTCTTGTCAGAGGTGAAGGAATGGTTTGGTAATCAGATACATCTGTGCCGGGACTGAGGATTGAACCCCAGCCGCCAGCACAGAAGTCTGACACCTTTCCCCTAGATCACCAGGTTGCCTAAAAAAAATAACCAACCTCAGTGTCCACTTGGTCTAAGGCACTTGACTCACACTAAACTAGACTGACGATGATGGGAAGATCGTGGTTCAATCCCAGTCAGGTGTAATGACGGTGGTTTTTATCAAATGCTTTCCCATGTTTTCTCCACGCAAATGTGGATACACTTCCACTAATTTCAACCTTACTAATCTATGACCCACTAGCGTAATTAGTACATAAGCGTATAGCCCGAACGTGTAGTAAGAAGAGCTTATAAAAAAATATTCCAGTTTGGTGGTAGAGTGGTTCAAAGCAGTATTGGCGATAATTTTCCGGCCAGTGTGCCACTTAAGGCTTGCTGGATTTTGATCTAGTCTTGTGTGCTACCTCTTATTTTTAATTTTCAATTAGCAATTCCTAATCAAAGCTAATTGAATATTATTCAATGAAATTAAAAACTCAAATCATTTAATAAACATTCCAATAATGAATATATTTTAAGGAAGGAAACTGTATTATATGGTAAGAGTGAGTGTTTTAGACCATATTTATTGCAATAACTTAAAGTAGGCACATTGAAAGTATCTACTTTCAGTTTAGTAAAAATACATATATATATATATATATTAATATCAAAAACTTATATAAGCTTTTACATATTAGTTTAAAATAAGTCGTTTTATTTTGTTATCCAATATATTTATATTCGGTTCATTATTGCCTTCAAAGGCAAACAAGATACATTTAAGTACGAGCCAAGACGATTTATAACCGTTGACCTAAGTTCATTGGGTTATGATATTGAATGACATGGCTGTAGAGATATTATTGACTTCAAAACAAATCATACGACATTAGAATTATTATTATTTATTTTGTTCATGTTGGCGTACCATCCAAGTTCTACCATAGATTTTCCGTCCCTGGTCTAAGGCGTCATTCTCACAAGAGACTGGACTGCTGTCGAACGTGTGATTGGGGTTCGAATACCAATTGGATGTACTATTTTTTTCATATAAATTGTTTTAAACTCATCTTCTATACAAATGTGGCCACACTTCGTATAAACTAAACCTTCATCATTCCTAACACATTAGTCTGATGAACGTACAACCCTAACGAATAGTAAGTCGCGGTTATAAATAAAAGTACGATAGTATTATCAAGAAATATTCCTGAAATGTTTGTTTACACATGGTTTTCACCATTTGTCTCATTTAGAGTTACTGGTTTTTGTTTGAGAGTTGGGTCCTTTTAGTTTGAAATTTATCACCATGTCCTTAACACGTCAACATATGGTCTAATGTAGGCTTATCAAACTAATTCGATCCCAATGGCTAGATTGAACATTAAAATACGCAGGTGGCCACATTAAGAAATTAATCGGTTTTGTCATTATCTCACGTAAAAATAGTTCCAACTCAATATATTGGCCTGGTGGGAGGAATTTATATTATATATACGCTACAATGTCTCACTTCTGTATAATGGTTTGGAATCGAACCACAGATAGTTTATACGTAATATCAGCTCATAAATGATCATGGTTATTTAAATATGTACATTAAGGTGTATCCTAGATAATCTAGGACTGTGTTGGTCCCTGGTGGTAATGACCCATAGACCAATGACAACACGAACCACAAAGCTGAGAATTAGTGCCAAGGATGGACCACGTCTCTTCTATTGTATCAACAACTGACATGAAATAAATGGAAGTTTAACTTCACGTTTTGCAAATCGTTCACGCATAAACGTGAAAGAGGAGACATTATTTTAATGAAAAATTATAATTATTTAAGGTTCTTGTAACAATTTTATGTAGCCTACACATAGAAACTTCCCAAATTAATCTCTACCTTAGTAGCTATGTATACCTCAAGGGGTTATAAGAAATGTCAATGACATATTGGAAACATCTTTGTGTGTTGTAAATTAAAATGACAGGAATTAAATATTATCTTATTGTTCAAAAATGAAATTAATCAAGAAAAATGAATAAAAAATAGTATAATACTTATTTTCCCCACCACGTCAAGGACACCTGTTAAAGAAAGTTTTAAAAGTAAATGTAACTGCATTTGCTTGGAACTAGAGTAGAAAAACATTTATTAAATAAATAGTTCGACACAATGGTAAATATTTCTCATATAGTTTATCATAGCTTGAGACAAAATGTTCAAAAATTATATGTTCAACTAATTAACCTTAAACAATTTTAATGTATGTATGCCACCAACTTATACATGTTGATTATCCAGAGGATCAGTCCTCATAGCTAGATTATGTCTATAAATATATTTGTATCACAAATTGATGGCTATCCACGGGATCGGTCGTGACAGCTGGATCAAGTTTATTATTCAGTCCTCATAGCTGAAACAAATTCATTTAAGTTAAAAGCGACAACCTGGGGATGGAACACAAACCTGGTAATTTTGGCTTTGAACCAAAATGGCTCAGTGGTCGAGCATTGGCGTGCAGTTTTTTATACATTCTTATTCCTTCATCAGTTCCCACGTTCTTCCACTTCCTCCTTTCTTCCAGTCCTTTCAACATGGTTTCTGTGAACTAATTCTTTCCTGAATATATTTCTCCTTTCATTCCAATAGTTTCCTGCTTTTAAATTAATTTAATTTAAAAAGTAAATATACATGATTATTTATCACTTAAAATATCCACCATTCATCAATTTTGAACAAAATATATTTTTTTTTAATATTTCAGATATTTCCAAAATTAGTAATCAATAAACAAACCTCAAATAAATTGTTCTCCCAAAATAAGTATACCTTTTTAGTTGTAATTTCTAACACACCACAAATATCCATTTAAAATAAAACCGTTAAAGGTATATCAAAAATATGTAGAGTTTTCAAACATTACTTTTAATTAATCTACGCTTAAACAAGTTTTCCACAAAAACACAAGCTTAGAGTGCTATTTGTCAGGTCAAGCAAGCACTCACTTTAAATTCATTTCAAACGAGTGTGCTAAGGCCATCAAAAAAATTATAACATGATTATTCTGTAAACTACTCTTATTTTAAGAGTTAGGGTCAAAATAGGACCAAAGGTTCTTAGGTATAGCTATTTAACATTATAATATCAATTAAGAATCAAATAGACAAAGCTATTGCTAAATGACACCTGGACACGGGAATCGAACCCGGGAGCTTTGGCTTGGTGCGCCAATGCTCTAACCTTTGAGCTATCTAGGAATCATCACGTGTCCAGGGTCATTCTTCATTCATATTTTAATATCGAAATTAAACCAAATCCATAAAACTAGTTCGGGCCAATCAAGCTCCAGGGACGGACATAAACTACTGATACGAGGGCAGACAGAACTGTAAAACCTTTTTTTTAGTTTAGTGGTACCGTACATAAAATTTAAGGCTAACTCATCACAAATAACTTTTCACCACAACAATATTTTTAATGTTTGTGATAATGTAGAAAGTTAACACATAAATTCACTTAAATAACAATTTGTTGTATCTTTAAAAATAAAAATATGAAACAGAGCTATATAAAAATAATAGCCATTATTATTTTCCCTCTGAGTCTTATGTAAATGATCCATTTTACTTTGTACCAAAGAGTCATATCCAATATAGTTTCCTATTCATTTTCTCTTCTTAGGACTTCTTCATTTGTCGTCCTGTCTGTCCATCTGATCTTCTCAAGTCTTCTCCAGTACTACATTTCAAATTAATGATTAAAATATACATATACAAATGTCTAAAAGCATATATCCACTTCAGTAGAAACATATAGTAAACGTCAAGCTCACCTAGTACGGGGAAGTCAAAGTTTTAATCCCTGCTGAGTGACTTTTACATAAAGTGTTTCCCACTCCTCTACCATACAATTCAAGTAAATGTCCTCTTATTTAATCCATTATCAACCTTTTGATGTAATTAAAAGTGTGGATAGCTCAATGGTATGTTAATACAGGTGTAGAAACTCACAAACAGCCTTATACAACAACACAATTAGTATAGTACTAGGGGGCGAATTTATAGGCACAATTTTTTTAATAAAGGCAGGCAAATAGGCTCTAAAAATCTCAAGAATAGGCACATAAGTAGGCATTATAAAGTAAAAAAGGCAATAAATAAGCATTAAAAGGAAAAAAATAGGCATGGTAATGAAAATAAGGCACCAAAAGACCCAACATTTTTATTGTTAATTCTTAAAATCCAACATACTTTTTCCATAGACACAAATTAATTCCCATTAAAATTAATTACCAAACACTTCTCATGATTTTCAGGTGTACATTTTTTTCTGTTGTCTGAAAAAATGTTTTTATACTGTGAGAAACTTCTCTCGACTTCACATGAAGTCATCGGGCAAAACTTCTGCAATACTTGACCCAGGGTTTCACTGCAATACTCTGTTAAATTTGTCGACGATGACTGTGCCATCTGAGCCAGAAGCCTGATTCAGGTTTTCTTCTATTCCCTGCATTATCTTCCCAGCTTTCACAAGAGGCAAATCCCCCGCCTCTAAAACTGTTACTGCTCCAAAATTGCTTTATACGTATGCCAGATCCGCAATGAAACTTGAGCAGGAGATGGCAGCATTCGCTTCTGTAATGGTGACAGCTTGTTCCTCGTCTAAAGTTTGGACTACCTACAAGCAAAACGGGGTATATATCAAAACTCACCATTCTTTCAATATATTGTGTTCTGCAAGCGTAACCATTAATTTTAAAATATTTTCCAATAATGTGGACGGACAGGTGGAATCAATAAAATTAGTGGTAAGGGCTCACTGAAATTTTAATTTGTGAACGCACCTAAAGATAGTGTATTGTATAATACCTTTTGAATGTCTCCCAGGTGATCTGTGTAGTACAACGCAGCAGCATGAAGCCATATACCCCAATGTGTTAACACAGGCTGTGGTGTCAAGGGAGTGTTGGGCAGGGTGGCCTTAAATGAGAAGATTCGTGATGGAACCTTCAAAAACACTCTCTTGACTGTATAAATAATAGCGTTAACATTTGTAAAACGTGATCTAATATCTTCTGCAGCACTATGAACAGCTTGCGCCAAACAAGTCCCGGGAATTAGCTGGGCTTAGAATACTTTTAAGTTTGCAGCTGCTTCCAAAATTTAGGCCGCACTATCTGTTAGCAACACAGAAAAACTTTTACTTATTTATAATTTTCATTTTTACAGGACTAACAATGCAAATCATTAGTTTAATACAGTATATCTTGTGCAATTAAGTTATATATTACGCAAAGCATCACGGACAACTATGGCAATTGCCGAGCTGTTGGTTGCCTCAAGCATCTTTGAAACAACCAAGTGAGGTTTCCCAGGACCCGTAGAGTCTAGTTTTCCAAACACAACATTTGCAACATATCTGCCACAGCGGTCAGTGTATCAGTGTAATATACATAGCCACTGAATGAACTGACACTGCTGTGAGCTAGAAGAAAATCTTCATCGCCAGTCTGACCCGACTGAGCGCTTCAGACCACTGGATACATGTGTTTTTTCTACGTAACACAAGTATCCACGTGGAGTGACTTAAGGAGTGAAGGAGGGGGGAGGGGCAGCCGCAAGTATTTAGAAGGAAAAAAAGAGGGTGGGAGGAAGGGAAAGATAAAAAAAGGGCACTTTAAGGCTCCCATTTGTAAAATAGGCACTAAACACCGAAATAGGCATGTATAGGCACTATAAAAGTTATCACGCTATCTTCGCAATTATCGAAAATAAATTTATACCTCAAAAGCCTACTTTTCAAAGCATAGGAATAAAAAAGGAATTTAGGTCAAAATCCGCCCCTTAAATTAATTATATATTTCTATCAATAAGTACTATGCCCGTAGATTTTTCTTTGGGCATCCAGAACCTAAGAGTGAAAGAGGCTGATACAAAACCAATAATATCACATATAATAACCAAGTGCTTTACTTTTCTCAGCTTAGAGAAGTCTCTTTTAAGTTGGTGAAAGTGTAAACTAATTCTGCATGTTACTTTTCCCATTAAAGACATAATTAAATATATAAATTATACTTTTAAAATTAATATAAAAATGTATTAATCATATTTGAAATTCAGTAGTATATGTATTCAAGCAAGCTACATCGACTACCTGTGCCGCTTTTGTGCACCTTGTCTAAATAACTAGCTTATCCGGACAGCCTGCACAATAAAACTATATTCCGTTCATGATAGGTTTTTACCTGGATGACAGTTCGAAAATCATATGTTTAGGTTTTGAGGTGCCAACACTTGTAAAAGATCACAGTTTTGTTATAAATGTAAAGACCTTTAATAACCTGTTAGATATTATATTTAAAATAACGTAAACTTAAGTTTTCTCATACTATTTCATTTTTTTAATAACTTATATTTATCCAACTCGAAACAATATTTTAAACATAATTAAAAGTACTTATTTTTCGTTTTGGAACGCTACTGATTATGTGTAATATAGTGCACACATCAATAACTTTTAATACAGGCATAGTATTTACTTGTAAAAGAGAAAAATGTTGTCTTTTTTACATACAATAAGGGATTTTATGATATTTTTATCGTATTTTGAAATATTTAACTGAATAAAATATTTTCATCAACTGCGTGTCTGCATCATTGTAAAAAACTTGTTTACCGTAATGTTCAACCATATGGTTTGGATTCGTCAGGAGCCATTTTGAAACTATGTTCGTTAGAAGTTTTTGTGAAAGTGGTGTTAATATTTTTTAAAGGGGAATAAAATTTGTGTCCGATCTCAAATAAATATATAAATAATATTGGCCTAAGTTACTGTGGTTAACAATCACATTAAAATATTACCATCTGTTTTCATTACAATCATCCAAAATGATAGATGTCAGTTATTGGCGTAGTGATATATTAGGTTCACTTCTAGTAACATTTCGAGCTGTCATCCAGGTAAACTTAGCTCGTGAATGACTTATAATAACTAGAATAGAATCGAAGAAACTGTTTTTTTAATAAAGGCTTATGTGTTACACCCCAATAGTGAAACTGCTCATTTCATGAATTGGGAACATTTCTGCTCGTTCCGTGAACCAGCTTCTTCGCTTGACCATTTAAACAACTGGACAGAAACTGCATCAATGTTTGCCCATTTCATGAGCTGAAACATATTGTATCTTTCTACTACAAGTTTAACTGAAAATCATTTTAAGGTATTATATTAAACTAACTCAACCTAAACTTCTATTCCAACATGATTAAACGTTAAATCAACTTAAATACAAATCCTCTTCTTCGCAGGTACATTTTAAGGACCGAGCAAAAACTTGCCCAGTTCATGAATTGGGGCGTCACAGTTCATGAACAGGACAGCACGAGCACTGCACAATTTATGAACGGGATTGTATTTTTTTAGCCAGTTTGTGAAATGGTCATAAGGAGAGGCCAGTTCAAGTAATGGGCAGAAATTTGCCCTATTCATGAACAGGGAAAATTCACGAATAGGGTCTGGAATATACATACAAATTCAAACTCATACACAAGGGTCAAGAATTTAAGTTCCAGTTTATTGAAAATCTCAATATGAATTAAAAAGTATTTATTTATTAGTAATTTGGTAGCGTGACTGTTTGTGGTTTGTTTGGACCTGATATTATTGAATTACGTTAAAGTATTTTTTTAATAAGATGCTTTGTTCAAGTTGGTCCATGAGTATTGTTCGGGGGTTGCATTCATGAGAACTTTTGGGGCAGGTTGGATGGGGAAGTGGGGTTTTGACACTGATTTCAATGCCTCAACACTATTTTTATACACTTATAAAAAATATGTCTTAGTTGTTATCAAAGAAAATATTTCATAAATTTATTAAATTGTAATTTTATTACAGCTTTTATTATTAAAAGTAATGTTGGTGCTTATAGGAGCATTTACACAAAGAGGTAAGTTAACATCTGTAAAAAAAAAGTAAAATCATATTAAAATCCCCACAAGGGAAAATAAAAACCAAAAATACACCAGGAAAATTAGCAGAAGGTATCTACACTGAATAAACTAGAGAACTACTAAAAATTGTAAAAACATATCTTTATATGAGACGATCTACTGTCGCTCCTATGGAGTCAGGGGGCCCTTTAATTCATTAGGGAAATCTCTCCTGCCTCATAGGGAAGCTACGCTTCTTTTCGATTGTTATAGTAATAATAAACATATAAAAAGTTATAATTATGCCATTTTAACAACAATATTGATCAAATGTGTTTCATTTAGTGAGTTTGAATTAATTCTATAAAGTAAATATCAACACATAAGCTGCAAATAATTGTAAATACTGCACTGTCCAAAATGAGCAAAATATGACCATGTATATAATTACTGTATATATAATTATTTATCATTTAATAAATCTTATCATGTTTACTTATTTCATTTAAATGATATTCATTGGAGTCATATAATGTATTCAAGTTATCATTCCACATCGTCTGAATTATAACAAATCAACATAGAAATAACATTTTCTATAGACTGAGGTTAAACACAATAGGCTATTATAAGTACTTTCCAACCATTTCGGTTTTAGAACCTGGTTTTTGTTTTGAGACTTTTACGACCCCTTTACACCCTTCATGGTTTTCATGCGTTCAAATCCCTATTTTTAAACGATAATAAATTGGTTTTAAATTGATTCTATGAATGCTATTGAGAAGCTACAAGATAATCCACTAGATTGTATTGAAAGCAAAATAAGATATTGCAGAACTACTTTTAATAACACGAGACTGCTACAGTACACTTAGTGAGCAAAATGTCAGAGCTGGTTAACCAAAAAGAATCTAAGTAATAGCTTAATAGTTTTTCCTGTTTTAACTTCTTACTTTTCTATTTGAATTCTGCTCTTTCCCATAACAATTTAATAACAGTATTACTTATAAGAGTGTGGTGGTGTTGTGGTCAGTGCACCTGGCTGCGAGCCTATAGGTCCCGGGTTCCTTTACCGTTTCTCGGCTGGAACCTTGGGTATATTTCCGCGAAAGGAGAACTCCCTCAGGCTTAAACGGCTATCAGGCGTTAGTAAACTAGGCTTAAGTTAGGTTTGAGTGTTTCCACTGGTTCAACACACTCATAATCACTACCATCATCATCTCATCTCATCGGGACATGGAAATAGCCCTGGGTGACGGTACATCAGTACTGGATAATCTATCCAGTACTGGACTACAATTTATGTAACCCAGACACACAATATTATCATTATTATTACTTATAAGAGTATATATAATGCTATAACCCACAAATGAATTGCGCCCCAACCAAACATGCTTAAAGGGAGTTGCAATAATCATATAATTACAAAATTATTACATATGAGTAATATATTCAAAATATATTGGACTTCGGTGGTCATGGGGTAAAAATGCTTGCCTCAGGACCCGATGTTTGTGGGTTCAAACCCAGTCGAGGTCAATGTATCTTTATTTACCGAAAAAAATCCGTAGAGCTTCCTTTAGAGGGGAATTAAAGCCATCGGCCCTATATAAATTGTGGCTTGTAAAAGAACCCTGGAAGGTATGTGAAAATATATTTCTAGCAAAATTAGTAGGCCCTTTCACGCTCGCTAATAGAAATTTAGTGTGGAAGGCAATGGGGTATCGCCACACTTCCTGAACTACTCTAGTACATGATGGTATTTTTACCAGAGAGTGCAGGCAGCACTAACCAGCTGAAGGGCTGATAGCCTGCCCAGATCCAGGTGGTTATATATTACATCAATCCAACTTCCGGGTTGTGGACTTGGGAAGAAGATTCAAAATGTAATAAAATAATGATATAATGTCTGTAATTTATAAACAATCCTTAAAAAACATAAACGAGAGAGATATAACAACAATGAAATAGTAACACGTGTTACTTGTTCGACTTACGGGGGTAAGTATATAAATGAAAATGTTGATTGCTCCAAGGGACTAAGGAGCCACGTACATTTTAGGGCGTTACAAACTCTATAACAAACTATGCAACATAACATAATATATTCAATCATCCCAGGAAAGTGATCAATCTCAAAAGTTTCAATAATCCACGGATATAGTGTATTATCATCGAGTTAGGCTGTATTTAGATGCTCATTATCAGTCATAAATCATTCCTCTTACTTAAAAATAGACTGATCTTGTAATTAGTTAAGAACGATATGTAGAAAGTTGTAACCAAACTTTTATTAACGAGCTCTAAATAATTGATCATTCGAAAGCACGTGAAGACATGGTTTGTACACATGAGTTACGTCACAAGGAAGATGGACGGTGGATAGCACCAGCACCCTCGAGGCATCTGAAGACCATCAAACTGGAAATTAGGAAGAAGCGGCATGCGTGGAGGACTACGTACTTCCTTTTGCAATATCCTTACATTCCTTTCAATGAATATTAATACTTCCCAACTAAGATAATTACGGGTACCATAGTTAATTGGGAGATTTAGACAGAAAACAACGATGTTACCAGATATTTAGTTTGGGGAAACTATCCGCCTCTTTCTTCATAGATTTATTTTAGTTTGGTTAGTTTGGTATGATTATTTGGCCATTTAGTGGTTTGTGGTTAAGTTCTTGCCTCCTCGAAGATAATAATCCTCAAACTGAAATATTTATTATGAGACTACATCTCTGAATTTTCAATTTAATAAAAGTATCTTCAAATTATTATTTTTTTTGAGAAATAACAACGAATGACTCTACTGGTTTAAATAAAGCTGAATCCACCCGCAAATACCATCCACCTAAATCACTGATTATCATTAAATATTAACTAATTTTAAATGCTCACATATATATTTACATTTATTCCACTCAAAAAGTAAGTTTGTTGATTTTATTATAAAAATATTTTGAAATATCAAACGCTTTTTTAAATATTGCTGAACAGCTGAACCTCTGTAATGTGTTCCAGGGATTAATTAACAAGTTAGTCTCCATAAGTAAAGTCAACTCAGGTTATGACGCAATGAAATTGGGGATAATTTATTTATACATAATTCATGCGCTCATGTTGTATGGAATTGAAAATAATCATCGATTTTGTTGCAATAAATTATAATATTACTTTAAAAACTACATATTATACATATTAATATACTAAATAACGTTAAATTAAGTTATAGTGTATTATGATCGATCAGAATAAATAAAATAATTCTAGTCTGTTATTATTATTATTAAAGTCGAATTAAATAATGCTATTTAAGTTCATATTAGCTAGTTTTAGATATGTTACAATTTTCTGTGTTTATATAGGATCACATTAAATGATGTCAATTTAATAACGTTATACAATAGTTTATTTTAGTAAGAGTCAGGTTAATTTTTAATAAAAAAATAATAATATTTATATAAGCTTGGCAATGAAGCAATGGGTCTGGAACGAGATAAACTCAGCATCATGGGGACAATTTAGGAGCTACTTTAATAAAGACGTAGCAGCTCCAGTCTAGATAACTGAGATTAATGGCCAAAGGGCTCACTGCGCTGACCACATGACACCCTCTATCCACAAATGCTAGCACAATTTTCATCGACGGCCGCTCGGTCGGTATAGCTCACATGCAAGCTCACAGCATGGCTTTAGGTTTATTTATAAACTTTACTAAGCTAGACTAGATAAATATATTTTGTATTGATACAATTTTGTACCTTTCTCATATATTAAAAAAGTCATAGATGAAATGTATCTTTATTTAAAGACCTGTAGGTAAGGTTTCCTTTTAATATTTCATTTATGAACAATCACGCGTTTTCAGAAATAATTTCAATATATTGAGCTTTAAAACTTTTTTTTTCCTTAAAAGATCAACTCCGTTGTATTTGAAATATCATGTGACATGCTGGCTCCCTCTACACAATAGGAAGCTAGCCTTCCCAACATCAGGTTGCCAGGAACCTTTCTATTAGTTAGTTTTAACACTGGTGACAAAGGGTCCAAGAAGCAAGAGGTAAGTCATTTATAAGCTGCTTGTGCGTATGAATCTACACAGAGATACAGTAAACAGTAACATAAGTCTACACAGTGACACAGTACACAGTAAAGAGAATACAGAGCACAGTACTCAAAATACAGAGAATAGTTATCTTAACACATAAAAATAGTAATATCATATACAAACTGTATCAATTTCAATTTTAGTGAAAGTGTAATTATATAAATATATTGTGTGCAACATCAAGTTTTATCTGATTTTAATTAATTACATAAAATCAAATCAAATAACCATGCACAAGTGCGCAGTAAGGCATGCACGCGTCGTCATCATCATAAAACCCGGTATTGTCCACATTCGCATTTCAATAAAATACGTACATCTATAATTTTGAGTATAAACTACTCGTTTTGATTTGTATTACATGTAAACTCTTAGAGAAAACAACGAATTATTTAAATTGTTCACATCTTCCAGGTATTATTCCCATCAAAACGTAGGAGAACTTAATAATATTTTTAATGAGTAATTATGTAATGAGCTTTGAAGAAATTTAATAATAAAGGGACTCAATATTTAATGATTTCCTATTACATTTTTGGGACCTTATCCAACTATCACACCCGGACTGTACGCACATTTACACTAATGAATAGATAAAGGATTTTATATGATATCAACATCCAAACTATGTAGATATTTTTGTAATATGATTTGGTAAAATATATAGTTAAAATGTAAAAATATTTATTAAATATGTAATATTAATATAACAAACTTAATTTTTTCCACACAGAATTTGGGTGTTTATAAGTTACAGATAATTTCAGTTTTACGTGATATTGTATGTTGCAATAATTAATACAAGCATTCCGAAAAATATATGTCAGTTTTACATGTATTATTTCATGAATTTCTAGAAAAAAAACCAATAAAATAATCCAATGAAAATATCACAATTTAATTTCCGCAATCACCATGTAGTGGTGTTCATGTATTTGTCCAGCTGAAATCAACACATTATTTAGCAACACACTTTATATTTAGTAATACTTTGAATTGCAATGAACTACGAGCTACTTCTCCAAATTGCCCACATTCGTTGTGTGTCGCCGGCTGGAAATAATGTGTTAATATGTGGTTAAACGATCTCTCTACATCACAGTATGTTGCTGGTGCAGATTTAAGCAGGTGAAATTTTGCTGGGAAGATGTCTACAGGAGGGTCATCTTCCTCCCCGTTTAGGATCTTGTTTACCGCAATGAAAGTCAAGTAGCCCGGATTCCTTGCCATTGCAGCCTCGAATTTGTTCATCTCTTTTATTCCAATATCCTCCTCCACCAATGCCCAGTGATTTCTTCAAAGGCAACCCATCAGTTTCTTATTTTGTAATGCTGGCAGCAATGAGACTGAAATTGCTTTGAACATGCTCATAGACATTCTATTTTTGATTCATTAAAAGCATTTTGCACCTTTTTCACTGAAACTGCCGATTCTCCCGGAAATGACTCAATGTCAGACTTTATATCTTGAAAAGGTTCATTGTAAAAGTAGGAAGCCTCAATCCACGTACTGGTGTTTTTCAAAAACCTATCTTCTGCTGTTGACTGAAATGCCGTGGTTAAGCCGCCAAGCGGATAATCCACCTGCGGATAATCGGAAGTTGACTGTAATTAGATAAAAATCTCTAAAGAGCCCAAATATGTCGTTTTACATAAAAGCAAGTCTAAATATGTGAAAAATTCAATAATTATCAAATATGTAAAATATATAATGATAAAATGTAGCATATGAAAGCTAATATCATAATTCGTGAACATTTATAATATTTAGGTGCGTAGAGCTAAAGAAAAAGAATATGTAATCACATACAATTCCTTGCTCTACTAATGAGGGTTAGATTGATGAAACTAGAATTGTAAAATAAATGTACGTGCACTTTTACTGTTTTTGCAGTGATACGGATGCCACATTTTATTGAGATATTTAGCAATTTCAGTTTAACTTTTGCAAAATATATCTACCTTGATTAGAAATAAGCACAACATTTATGTATAAACTTTTAGATAAGTCCAAGAGTACTATTTTTTTTTATATTTGGCGCATCTGATAGAATATTGTTGGATCTAGGATGGATTAAATAGTACAGCTATTTGTTAGTTACGGTTACATTTGTAGCCGAAGATACCCACACGTCCATCACAGACTATGCCTTAAACTACGAGTAAAGAAAGACTCTGGATACGTGAATATTCTTGAATAGCTCAGTGTTTAGAGCAAGGGCGTACTAAACCAAAGGACCTGGGTTTGATTCCCTTAACCACGTATAATTTTGGAATATACAGAATATTAATGGATATGTTGGCCTTGAGAGATACGTCTCAATCATATGTGAGGAATGAGCTACCGTGGTTTTATACACCTGTGTTGGTAATTGCATG